>LJSK01000077.1:0-53594 GCA_001299535.1 Leptomonas seymouri
CACATGCTATGGCGCCCCTCTCCCACGGACGCTCTCCCTTATCCCACCTCACGTTCACCGCGTCCAATCCGTCGCTGCGCAGCTTTCACGAGCCCCTCCAACCTCTCTCTCACGCACTCACTCCCTCTTTCCTCTCCCCACCCAACCCGCTCTTTTCGAAGATGTCCTCTGACGCCGCCTCTGCTGCCGTGCACGCCGCCATGCTCGCCTCGAACTCGCCGCAGAAGTCTCCCCGTGCGTCGCCGAAGAAGGCTGCTGTGAAGCGCGCCGGCGTGAAGAAGGCCGCTGCGAAGAAGGCCGCTGCGAAGAGGCCGGCGAAGAAGGCCGCTGCGAAGAAGCCGGCGAAGAAGGCTGCCGCGAAGAAGGCCGTGAAGAAGGTGGCGAGGAAGCCGGCGAAGAAGGCTGTGAAGAAGGCTGCGAAGAAGCCGGCGAAGAAGGCGGCGAAGAAGGCTGTGAAGAAGGCGGCGAAGAAGGCTTCCGCGAAGAAGGTGGCGAAGAAGTGAGGCCGTGTCTTCCCCCCAAAGCATCGCTGATGCTGACTTCGCGTTGTTGCGCGGTGCGCTCGTGCGGGGGTATGCGTGTGTGTGATGGGGGCGTGCGCGTTCTTCGTTGATCCTCACGCATCTCTTCTCTCGCACGTTGCATCTCGCTCCTCCTGCACGCACAACGATCCATAGACACATTCTTTTTTTTTTGTTTTGTACTCTTGCTTTTTTCATGAAGTCCAGTAATGCTATTTCATCACGCCTCAGTTTCTTTGTTCTCTCCATTCTCGTTTGAGTCTGGTGTTGTTCACGGAACGTGAGGCTCGGAGGAAAACCGTAACTTAACTATGCGCGCAGCCGATATTTCGCCATGAGGTGGAACGGCTTTCGGCTGACCAGTGCTGCAATTTCCGTTGCTCTTACGGAATATGCAACGCTCGTTGACGTTCTGCACGTTCTCTAGCATTAAGGCTTTAGGCGGTTTTATGTTGATCTTGCGTTCGCTGCGCTTACGTAGAGACACAGAAGGGTAAGTATCATTTGATGCCTCTTCGGTTTTCGGAGCTGAGGGCGGCCATTGCCAGTTCTACGAGGTGATGATGATGGGTGCAGCGGTGAGTTTTCTCTGGCTGTTGTAATACCTGATCTTGATGTGCGTGATCATGGACGTGTTCTTGCATATATACGTATGTAGGTATTTTCGCCTCCTCCCTATCATTCGTCTTGCCTGTTTTAACGGCCACATACCGGGACCTTTAGAAAACTCATCTGGTGCACTCATATGGCATACGCACCCTGTCCTCTCAATTCGGTTAAGCAGTAAGTGCAAGTAGAGAATCGGAGAAGGCAGGCATTTGGCTTCTGGTAAGGATCTAATTTTTGTTTTCCAGGGTCGTTACCCACTCTTTTCTTTCCTCTTTCGACGTTGGCCGGTCGCTAGTACGTAGCAGCAACAACTTCACCCGCTGTTGTTGTTTGGCGCGTTGTAGTAGAGAGGCTTCTTTTGTTGTTTGGCTTCACTATTGAACTGTAGGTAGGTGCTGCATTCTGCAGTGCTGCTTAGTGGCTTAGAATTGCTTTCCCCTCACACCTTGACGGCACCTCTGTCCAGTGGAAATCAACTGAAGTTCTTTCACACGCAATATTTGGTTGTACATGGATTTCATTTCAGATTTTTTTTCGTCTGATCTCGCGACCACGTAACGGCTAAAGCGAATGTGGTAGGCACACAGAGAATCACAAAGGAGTTAGCCTTTCTGTCTGTGCCCTTTTCGGTTGAGGATCGTCCGTAGTTCGTAGCAGAAGTGCAGCGTATACTACCCAAACTGCAGGATTGAGAGCAGCACAAAGCCCTTAGAAGAAAGCAGCGCGATGTTTCGAAGACACGGCTGCCGACTAGGTAAAAAATTTTCGTTTTACTACCGCCATGTGTGCGCTGTCCCAGAGCGGAAGAAGGCTGAGCTTGGCGGCGAGGACGCTTTTCTTTCGCTGCACAATGTCCAAGCCGTGCTCGACGGCGTAAGCTGGTGGAGGGAAAATACCGGCGTCACCGCGGGACTCTATAGCGCAGCCCTTGCCCGCACCATGTATGAGTACATTGAGGATGAGCTCCTCGGCGACACCCCCGCCAGCTCGTTTCGCCTGCTGGAGCGCGCCTTTGAGAACTGCAAGCACGGAGGTATATTCGGCACCTGCACCGCACTCGTTGTGACCTTGCAGGAGCCACAGGAGGAAATTCAGACGAAAGACCAGTACGAGCTCGTGCTGCTCGAGGGGATGTCGCTGCCGCATTCGGGCAGCGTAGCTGTGGCCTCTGCGGCCGCTCCGCCTGTACCAGGCGAAGACGCAGGTGATGGCGGCATTGGGTCTACTCTTTCCTTTGTCCAGCTGCCGACCACGGCCGATCTCAAGACGATCTTCTCTCAACTGCGACGCACTGATAATGCAGATAATTTCCTCTTAGACATCGCCTACGTTGGGGACTGCACGGTGATGATCATACGCGGCGGAAGGGTGGTGTACATGACGGAGGAGCAGAGCCATTCCCTGGACTATCCATTTCAACTAGGCACCGGCAGCGCCGACACCCCCAAAGATGGCGTACGGCGTCTTATCCCTGTGGAAAAGGGCGACGTAATTGTGATGGGCAGCGACGGTATCTTCGATAATCTGTACCCCGAGAACATCGCAGCCGCACTGTGGCCGCCGCTGGAGCTGGTATACCGCCAGCACGGCTACATCCAGCTGCCGGGCGATGAACCGGGAAAATCGGAGGCAATGCTGCTTGAGCACGTGCGCAATCGAAACCTGCGAGCGTTGCTTGTGGACGACATCATGACGGCGCTGAAGGTTGGCTCTGATGCGGTCATTCGAGACGCCACAGCCGTTGCAATCGACGTGCACTGCGACTCCCCGTACGCGACGAAGTGCATTGAGCAGGGTGCCCTCTATGAAGGAGGTAAGCCTGACGACATGACACTGCTCGCCTCTGTAGTGGGTGAGGACGACGATGTCCACTCGGGCGAGCGCTTTTCTAGTAGCGAGACTGCCTACCCGCCACCCTACCGAGACTGGCCGTAGGGACGTCTAACTGGAGAGGGAAGAGGGAGAGAATAGGAAAGGCGGATGATGCCAGCTTTCTTCTGCTTTCCCTCTCTTTTTTCTCTTTCTTTTGTGATCTATGGGCGATGGGTGTTCACCGCTTTTCTGTCGTGCCACATTTTGTTGTGATTATCTGAGAGGACAGCAGATCCTTTTTTTTTTTGTGAATTGCGTATGATTGAACGTTGTCCCATGAGCGGTAGGGGGTGGGGAGCAGAGAAAATAAGAAGCGACAAGGCTGAGCGATTGTACTGTCCTTTTTTTGTGTGTTGTCTGATTTTTCTTTTCTCTTTGCTTTCCATCTCTCTCTCTCTCTCGCTCGCTCTCCCTCGAACATTTTCTTTTATGTATTCTTCAAGCGCCTTCTGTTCTTCTATGCACTCTTTTGTGCTTGTGGATTCACGCTCCGGCACAGCGAGTAGGGTGAAGGAAGGTGTCTTCTTTGTGTTTCCTCTACACCTGCGTTGCGCCTCCGCTTTTTCTTCATTATTTTTCTGTTTTTGTTTTCTTTCTTTCTTTTTTTAAACCACCTCTCTTTATTCCGTATATGCCGGCGCTGTTTTGTTTCCTTCCACTATTTTTTTCTTTTTGTTTTGCTTTGGTGTTGTTCGTTATCTGTTTTTTTTTTTCTTCTACGCTTTTATTGCTGTCGCATGTCTCACTTTCAGTATTCTTTCCGTAAAAAGTAAAGAGTCCCACCCTCCCTTTATCCACGGCCACGGAGGGGAGGGAGATACGAGCAGGTAGGGCCGATCAGCACAGGGAGCGTAGTGGGAGCGTGTTTTACCTTCTTCTCAGGGTCGCCGTGGTGCTTAAAGGCGACAGCTTTCCTTCAGTTGCTTGTCCGGCTCTTTCTCGATACCCGTGTTGTTTGATACAGCTACGCGGCAGCGGCCCACTGCTCTCGCTTTGCTCTACATTCTTTTTGCCTCTCTTTCTGCGATCACTAGACGCCAGACTTTCGCATAAAACGACACCAGCGCGTAAGCGAAGCATCACATTCGAGGACTTTGCTGTTGTTGTCCTACCCGTGTAGGCGCGCTCCCATTGCATACAAACACCCAGGGACAATAAAAAAAAAACACAGTAGCATCAGATGAGTGGCGCAGGCCGCAAGCATCGGGCGAAGCACCTCACCCGACAATATCTGGACGTGTCTGGGTGGGTGGGCCCGAAGGAAGGCGAGACGCTGGCGATTTGCTTAGAGTCTCCGCACGGGCAGCACGTGCGTGTTCTCCTGCTCTTTGCGCGCCCCCAAGACGTTCCAAATCTGGCCAAAGTGGAGCTTGATGCTGAGAGGAAGGCCGCGGTGACACCGTCACCTGGTGGTGACAGCGGTGCCTCGACAAGCTCTGTGCCACAGGAAGGCGAGATGACACTTCTTGAAAGAGAGCAGCTGGCTTTTCTACCCGGCAAGTTTCACAAAGTTATCTGGCTGAGCATCAAGGACGTCGTCGTGGTGTCGGACGGCACCGTTGTTTTTAAGCCATCCCCGGAGCAGATAGAGAATTTCTTGAGGGACCCTTCGCACAGCGAGTGGAGGGAGCGCATTGCCGCAGCTCAGCAGAAGGCGGAGGATCAGCGGGTGGCGATCCAACGCATGCCGCAGTACGGCGCATCTGCTCAGACAACCACATCTGTGCTGACGGGTCCACAGGTGCACCGTGGGACGCACAAGAACGGCGAGCTCGGGGATGGGGATGATGAGGATGTGACGGACCTGGTCAACCCGAACTGGCGCAACATCAAGCATCACCAGCAGTATTTCTACGGTGCCGATGACGATGACTCCGATGAAGAGAAGGATGAGGAGGCAGACGAAGAGGAGGAGGTGGAGGACGAACAGAAGATGTAAGCACACACGTTTGGCTGCCTTTACGAGCGTGACGATTTTTGCTTTAGCCTTTTCTTTCGTGCGGTTTGCATCATGCGTGCCACGGTGCTCCTCTTGTTGGTTTCGAGTGTGGCTGCTATGGGTAGTAGTGGTGGTGCATTAAAGCTACTGCGCCATGCTAAACAAAGCTTTCTGAATTTGTGTTCGGCAAAGCCCTTCGAATCGATTAATAAGCTTCGGTAGTTGCAAATACCGTTTTTTAAAACTTGAGTCTAGCAGGCAACAAAAAAGAAAAGGAGAAAGAGAGCCAGCCCCTACACCTCATCGGAATGTGGGCTCCACCTGGAAATTTTCGCCTCTGAGGAAACATTATCGGGAGCCGTTCGCTGCTTGCCTGCTAAGCAGCAGCGCTTTAGAGGACGTTGGCGACGAGAGGGGTGCTGCCAAAAGAATGCAAATTCGTAATGGCCAGATGAAAGAAATCACTTGAGACGGACTGCATGGGGTTGCTGGGATGGTTAGTCGTCTCGATGAGTCGTTTTTTGAAGCCTACAATAACAAATATCCGAAGAGTGCGTTTAGCGGGTCTTGCAGTTTTCATGATGTCTGTCGTCTACCTCCTTCTTTTTTTTTTAATTATCTGAGCGCTGACTAAACAGCTGCCACCCTTTGATAAGAGCAAGACAGTTCTGCTCCCTCATCTCGTATCATTGTGTGTGCGTCCATTAATGCTGAAGCAGCTTTGCGGCAATCTCAAGCTTATCAGACCCACCCACCCACTACATTCACCGTCCCACCTATCTCTTTGTCGTTGGGACTTCTATTTCGTTGTGCGTCCTAACTTCATTCGGTGTGAGTGGAGGGAGCCAAAGCAACAACCACGTATCGCACAGCAGCGCAGTTCATCCCACTTCTCGTTGCCTCTTTTCCACGTTTGTTTTGTGCTGTATTACGCAGCGTTGCGCCCCCTGCTCCCAACTCAAAAATATCAGCTTTCATCACATCAAAAAGTATCTAAGTTCTTCTTGTGCGTGTGTGTGTCTGTGGTGTGCTGCCAGCGGCATCAAAGGGTGTAAATAGGATATATATATATATTTGCTCTTCACTCAGACACCCTTCGCTTCTTCCCCCTTTTTTCTTGTTTCTTTTTTTGCAAAAGAGAAGAGAGCTCTTCCAGACGGCCGACATGGACAATGACGTGCACGCTCGCTTCCAGCGCATGCTGCTTGGTGAGCCTGAGCTTCAGCCGAAATCACAACCGCACTCAGAACCACCACTGCAACAGCCACAGCAGCAGCCGCAGCTTCAGCAATCACTTCATCAATCGCTAAACGTGGACGCCAACGCCAATCTCACGCCCGGCGGACCAGCAGTCATCCCTCCACCCCTTTCCACAGCCTCCAAGCACCCCCCTGCGCAACCGTTGTCGATGGTTTCAATTGTTCAAGATCAGTGGCTGCGGCTGTGCGACTACTTCCAACGTGTGCAATGTGCAAACTCCAACGAACAGCGCATTGCCCTCGTTCACGAGCTCGACACCGTCGAGAGCAGCCTCAACTGCATTATGGACGCGCTTTTGACGGATCACAAGCAACTCGTCTCGATGCAGCTGCTGCAGAACAATCAGCCAATTTTTGGTGAGTCTTTCCACTCCGAGCTCGGGACAGCGGCGGCAACGCCATCAGGGCCACAGGAAGGCAAGACAGCCAAAGGGGCACCGCCTTCGAGCAGTGTGCCGAATGCTCGTCAACGCGATGCGCTGACAGCCGCGGCGGCCACCGCGCCTCTGCGGCCGCTTGCAGGTGGACTTCACCCCGACGGTGCGCTGACGTCCCTTCCGCCGTGCTATCGCTTTTTGTTCGCCGATGCACACCACGAGGGGCCACTGCCATTTGGAGGAAGTGATGCGGGGGCTGATGAAAGCAGAAGGGAGGGCAGCAAGAGCAGGTCCGATGCGCCTACTCTGCAACAGCAGACACAAGCAGATGCAAGTACTCACGCCGCCAAAGCAGCCGAAAGCCCTTTTGATGACCCATCGCCGATCGGCGGTATCTTCCTTCTCACGCTGTGCCAGTACGCGAAGCAGGACGAGCCACCGGGGGTTCGCTCTATCATTCTCGAGTTCATCGTGCGGCTGCTGCAGGAGGCAGACTTGCCCACCGACCGCACTGCCTACCCCGCCGGCGACCCGGCGCTCTCTCTGCTGCAGCTAAACCCACCGTTGCTGATTGTGCCGCTGCTCGACATGCTGCGCAAAGTCAGCAAGGCGTTGGATCCGTCCGGCAAGGCGAGGCATGGCGACGTGTCCATGCCGTCGTTGCTCGCCTACCCCTTGGCAGGTGGCGGCGAGGACCAGGACGGCACCTTTCTGCAGGACGCCGGCCGCACCCAATTCGTGATATTTCTGAGCAGCCTGGCCGAGAAAATGGAGCGCGTGCCGGCGCTGGCGAACTTCTTTGTGGTTGAGGACGGAAAGCACGGTGAGCGCAACGTATTCGTGCTGCTGGACGCGCTTCTGCCGTATCTCACTCACGACTGTAGCGCTCCCGGCTGGACGCACCGTCGCGACACGTGCCGCTACGCCCTGAGCGCTGTCATCTCCTTGGCCAAGTGCCCCGACCCATGGATCCAGGATTTCATCGGAAAGGAGGGCCGTGTGGCGTCGCGCACACTCATGGCAGCGCGCACCACGCTCTTGACGCTCTGCAAGATCCCCGACAACGATGACAGCGCGACGCAGGTGCTTTTCCTGCGCGATGTGCTGCGATTCTGGGCCTCTCTGCTGACGATGTCGCCTTCCGTCGCAGAGGACTTGCAGCTCGCGACGCTGATCGAGAAGGATTTTTACTTTCAGACCTTGATTCCGCTGCTGCAGTTGCCCGAGAAGCACGTGTACTCCGCGGCGTGTCTGGTGGCGGCGCAGGTGCTCCGCGACTTAAACTGCAGCGCACCGGTGTTGACGAGAGGCTTGGCCAAGGCGCTGCTCGCGACGTCTATCCGTAAGGCATCGGGCCGCATCATCCCGCACGCGAATCATTACAACAGCGTCGTCACGGGTGAGGGGGGTGAGGGCAAGGCTAACCCGGATGCCATCACGTTGGGACGACAGGAGGAGGCTGCGGCAGAGCGCCTGAAGATCCACTCTACGACGTCCTTCTTTTTGTACTACATCCTTCCCCATCTCTCCAGCAATCCGTATATGTCCGTCGAGGAGCGGGAGAACTGCGCGCTGCTGGGCTCTGCCGCTACGCGGTGGTCGGCTGCGAAGGCGACGCTGGTACTCGTTCAAGCGCTGGTAGAGAATGTGCCGGAGGTATTTCTGCGCGAAGTCTTTTTGATGGACGTGTGCTCCCTTGCTGATGTGCTACGGAAGCAGAGCCAGAGCACAAATTCGGGCAGCGCTTCTCCTTCCGGCGCATCAGAAAGCAGCCACAACAACAGCTGCAAATCGGAAGGCGCTGCCCGGGCTGCGAACGTTGGGCTGTGGTCGACAGGCTTGGCGCCGCCACACCTGAAGGTGCACGAGTACTTTGTGAAGGAGCTGCACGATGTGACAGCAGCAGGTTTCGCCTTGGGCCTGGGGGCTGAGCGGGTAGGGGAGGCGGTGCTTTCACGGCTGCTGCGGATTGAGGGTAACATGTCCATTGACGCCCTGCGAGCTCGCCAGGAGGTGATGAGTGCGATGACGCAGCTGAACCCCAAGGGTACCATCTCTGCGGCTGCCGACGCGGAGGAAGGAAATGCGAGCTTGAATGCGACACCTTCCTCACATGTGAGCATGCCCGGGTTGCTGAGCAACTGTTGGATTCACGCCGGAGTGCAGCACTCCCCGCTTACGGTGGCTCTCTGCGAAATGGTGCAGCATCTGGACTCAACACCGTTCACAGTGAGTTCCCTAGTTGCCGATTTAGTTGTTTCGCTCTGCTTGTTGCCTGATCTGCGCGTTATCTATACCCTTCTTGATCCTGAGAATGGGTCGCTGAAGTTGGCGCTGCGCCAGCTGCGGGATGTTCTGCAGCACAAGATCCACATGAGTGCCTCAATTGTGACGCTTGCGCAGACAACAAAGAAGGGTGCTACGGCCACCTCGACCTCCACCGTCGGTTGCAGTTCTCGCAGTGGACCGCCGCTGGCCGCCACTGCATCCCCCTTGGCAGGCAAAAGGATCTCTCTTCTCGTTCTCTATGACACGCTGGTGCAGCATTGGGATGTGCTCATGCATGGTGACGAGTTGCCGAGCAACGCCGAGCGCTCGCTTTCGGTGCCACGCGATGCGGTGAGAGAGGCACCGTCAAACCAGCCGCGCATCTCTGGCTTCCCCATAGACTCTTTGCGTGATGCGGTTGAAGCGAACAGCAACGTGTTGCATGCCTGCCTCTACTCTGAATACCTTCTGGCGCACCTTGACGCGGCTATCGGGTACTCTGCGCTATCCCAAAACCTGATGTACCTGCGGACGTCAGTTTAAACTCATTGCAGACGCGCAGGCGGAAGGCGGAGAGACGGGTGGGTGATGCGGACGCTGCCGAGATGCTGTCTTGATTCCTTCAGCAGGTGAAGTACTGTTGTGATTTGCCATTTCTATCGAAATGTAGCGGCTTGATAATTCAGAAGGAAAAAGAGCATGTAGGAAATAGGTGCTTTACACTGGCTTGGCATCATCGTAGAGGCGGGCGCTAGGCGCTGTTGCCAACTGATGGTGTTGATTACTATTATCAGTTTTCGGCAGCCATGCACAGAAAGAGGGGGTGGGGTGGGGGAGGGGAGCGTGTCTTTGCCCATCCTCACTTCTCGCGTTCATTCCTACTCGCTGACTCGGTCTATTATCGTTTTCTCTCGCGTCTTTTCGTAAAGATTAGTGACACTTCCCATGTGCTCTTCACGCGCGCTGAATTGCAGATTTGCCTCTGAAGTCCGTCAAGACCAACAACAACGAAATAAAGAGGGGCACACTGAAATCTGAAGCACCTCTGCTTGAGCATTACTGCCGCTACACACACGCAGCGAGCGAGAAGCCGGATGGTAGCCATGCTTGAGCTTGAAGGTACCAACCTCACTTACGAAGAGTTTCGCCGCAGCTGTCTCGTGCCGAACCGTCCTGCCATCATTCGCAATGCCTGCCGAAGCGCGGGCTCGAGCTACTTCCATCTGGCAGAGCTGATTCACCGACTTAGTCCCCAGGCGCTTCATGACACAATAGGGCCACGCACATTGGTGCCGGTGTACCCAACGCCCTTCACAGCGACTCTCAAGGACACGGAGGCTAAATGCGACTCTTTAGAGGCGCCCCATGATGCTGAAGGATCAACAAGATGTGTGCAGACGTGCTGGGGCGGCGGGGCTTTGATGACACCAGTGGAGGTGGAGGGAAGTGAAGAAGACGATGGGGGATGTAGAGAGGTTCCCTTGGCAGTTGTGCTGCAGTCGTGGGCACTGGGCAATGCTGGCAAAGGTGCCGGTGACTCTGAGTCGCGTGTGTATTACCTCAAGGACTGGCATCTGCAGGAAGCCCTCGAGCGTGCTGCTACCACCGCTGAGTGTGAACGGACAGGTCAGCAATCCGCAGCAGCACCTGAATGTGTCAAGCAGAGAGAGTCAGGCGTGCACGGCAGTGCGCTGTACCGTGTGCCGCACTTTCTGGGCGCAGACTGGATGGATCCTTTCTGTCGCTACGTGCAGTCAGCATCAAGCCCGCGTGCCGGGCATCCGCGAAGGTCCTCAACAGAAGCATCAGAGACATCTATGGAAGGCGCTGCGCACGGCCTATCAAGCCTATCCAGTAGCGCACCGACGTGTGTGGGCTTTGGCAACAACAGGAGTGACTATCGTTTTGCCTATATCGGCTCAGTGGGCAGCTGGACGCCGCTGCACTGCGACGTCTTTGGCACCTACTCATGGTCGTTCAACGTGTGTGGCGACAAGCTGTGGTTTTTCCCGACGATGGCGGGGAACGCCTACCTGCACGAGCATCTCCTGCCCCTCTTCCCTACCCCGCCTGACATCCGTGTCTTGACGGGATTCGAAATGGAAGGCGTGGTGCAGCACCCCGGCGATCTCGTTTTTGTGCCGGCCCGCTTTTACCACCAAGTGCACAACGTTTCAGGCATGACGTTCCCCTTTCCTTCGTATGCGGGCACGGAGACAGATGCGAAAGCGGCTGCTTCCACAGCATCGGGGGAGGGGGCGGGGAAAGGCAGACAGGGGGGTGCAATGCCGACTTCCACTATGGTGGGGCCGCTTACGATGGCCCTCAACCATAACTGGTGCAACGTCTTCAACATCGAATGCATGGTCCGTACGTTTCTCAGTGATGCTCAACGGCTCGTGGGCCAGCTGTCGGTTGACGACCTGGGGGTTATATGCGACACCAAGGACGTAGCGGTGTGGAGGGAGTACGTGGACACGATGCTCCACAATGGCACCAATTGGTCCCATGCGAGCATGAAGTGCTTTCTGGAGTTTTGTGTGAGGCACATCGAGAGCCTGGAACCAGGGATGATAGCTGTAGAGGACGAGCGGGGTGCGGCTGAGTTGCTGGCGCGGCAGCTCTTGTCTGAGGTTTGTGAGTCGTACGAACACCTATTTGAGACTTAGTGATTTAGCTCTTTTCTTTTTTGAGTGCCCTATTGGCCTTTTCGAGCCTTCTTTTTGTCTGCTTAACGATCTCCGGTGGCCTGTACGGGCGGGCGTAGAGTGACTGAACGCCTTTCAGCTCAGCGGCCCACGTGGTGTCAACGGCGTTTTAGCGGCTGCAGCGCGTTGACCTTGCAGTGACTCCGAGCACATGCCGGAATAATGATAGTAATGATAATAAAGACGGTGATCGAGACTAAGCGCTGAGAGGGATGCCAGGGAAGACAGTCAAGCGGCGCCAACCCTTAGCCCACCTTTTTGCTGTTTTAGCGGTATCGATATGCATACAATGCAGGGGGTAGGGGGGGGGGGAATGCGAGCAGCGTTTCTTTAACGTGCCTTCTTTGTTCATGCGAAGGGAGACAACGCGCCATTGCTCCAGCGCACTGCTGAGCGTGCCGTTGCAGAGCGTTTTTCTCTTCTTTTCTATTGGTTCCTTCCTTCTCCATTTTCGTTTACAACTATCCACTTGGCTTTAATGTGTTCTGCCACTTGCTGTGAATTCTCCATCTGGCTTGGGTAACACACACACACACACACACACACACGCACACCTCTACATCGATCTCTTTCCCTCTGGAGGGACACTTCTGCAGTTTCTCGCCATATTGATCGGCTTTGCGTGTTTATTTACTGTACACGTGTTCTCCCGTCAGCGTCGGCGCTCCTACAACGGATTGCGTGCACATCAACTTCCCTAAAGTAACTTGACTCGACGATAGGCCGATAGGAAAAAGAGGCTTCCCCGATTCCAAATTCAAGATGTCCATACGTGCTGTTGGGTGGCTTCAGTCCAAGCTGGGGCTCAACATCGGTGTTCGCGGAGCAGACAGCGACGGCAGCGGCCATACCGGCAATTTCGCCAACGAGGAGCTAGCTGGATTCACCACCACGGAGAATCGCAGCTCCAACGCAGACCCGGTCGCCTGCGCCGGTGCAAATGGTGCGAGTGAAGGCGCAGAAGAAGGCACCTTAGCCAGCATGGCGAGCCAGTGGGAAGCGAAGATAGGTGGTGTGTGGAGGCAGGCGAACGATACGGTCACACAGTTTTGGAATACTAACGTACGCACCGGCAGTAGTGGCAATGATCGCAATGACCCTTTTGGATTCGGTTCCGGTGGCACGCATGGCGGTGGTGGCGACAACCCTGAGCTGGATGAGAACGGGCTGCCCTTGACGAAGAATTGGTACTACTTTGACCGCGAACTCGGCCGGTGGACCGTCTCGGCTGATGCCCCGCAGAGTGTGCAGCGAGAGTACTATGAGCAGCTTCAAGAGGCTGAGAGGGAGCGGCTAGGGCAAAAGACAGTGGTGGCTCCTCCACCGCCTCCGCTCGCGGCTCAGCGGCCATTAGCGTCGGTGAGCGGAGGCGCCCCGCCACCTCCACAAAGCACGAAAGCGGCGCCTGGCGGCTTGTTCGGTGCCGGTGGCGCACGCGGCTCTCACAGTCCCCAGTACGCGTTGCCCGATTACTTCGGCTCTAACGCGCCGGCACATGCGGCCCCTGCCCCGCAGCCGCCTTATCCCGGCGCCTACTCTCTTCCCCAGGACCATGTGGAGCAACTGCCACATCTCCTTGCCGCAGCTCCATTCCCTCCGCCTCCGACGACCGCGACCACTGGTGTGAGCGCGCCGGCGCCTTCGGGCTACGCCTCGCACTCTTCCCGTTCTGGTTCCTCACTCCCTGCGCCAATTCACAGTTCCTCCTATCCATCGGCATCGCCGCCCAAGCCGCAGGACCTTCGGCCCCCCATGCAGACCGCCAATTCACCGCCGCCAACATCCGCAACAGGGCTGCCGGCGGGGCAGGCCGGCGCTGTCGGAGCGCCGTACCTGCCAGCTGCAGCTTCGCATCTACCTCACCTTTCTGTCTCTCCGTCACAGCCGGCACCGCTGCCGGGGCCCGTGCAGGCGCTGCCTGCTCCTGTGCCGGTATCGCACAACACCCCTTCGCCCTCCAACTCGTGTACTCATGCGTCCTACCCCGCACCCTCGCTGTCGCCGCAGGACGTCTACGGGGCGTCTTCACAGAGATCCAACCTTCCAGCTTCTCCCCCGGCAACCAATGTGAATATGCTGCCGTCGTCCCACTCTGCAATCCAGCAGTACCCACCGCCGCTGCAGCAGCCTCAATACCAGCAGCCCAATGGCGCCTGTTCCCCTCCGCAGATGGGCCACGACGTGTATGGCTCCTGCTTACCCTCATCCACGGGCAATGTGCCGCCTGTTGCTCCCGTCCCGCCACCTACGCAGGTCTCAAATAGCTATTCCACCCACGCCTCTGCCCCTGGGCACTTTGGCAGCAACGCGGGCTTTCACACGCAGGGTAGCCCGGCCGGGTCTACGGGTTACTCGGCTGCTCCGTCTTCCACCGGGTATCACTACGACTCCACTGCCACCAGCTCGAATAGCGCAAGCGGCGCTCAAACATTTATGCACTCTCCCCCTGCTTCTGCGTGGAAGACGCAACCCTCTGGACCTCAGCTGCCACCGCAGCAGCAGCAGCAACAACAACAAGCACCATCGTGGGCTCCCACAGCACCAGCGCCAAGCAATCCGTTTGCGCAGCGCCCAGGTGCAAATCCAGTTACTGTTGTCGCCCCCGTCACGACCCCACCTGCCCCCACTCTGGCATTGCCCACGCCACCGCAACCACCATATGCGACACAGCAGCCTGTTGCACCATCGAGTGGAGGTGACCATCCGCCAGGGAACGTAGCACCGGCTGCCCCTGCCCCTGTGGCCGCACCGACCAACGCACGGCTTCCGATGCCTCCATCCTTCAAGCCGTTCAGTCTGTCGTAAGTAGATAGATAACCCTATTAAGAAAGGTGGATCGGAGCGATGACGGGCTCCGCATCTTTTTTTTTTTTTTATGCGAGCTGCTCGGTTGGGTATGGGTGGTGCGGGTAGCCCCCCTTCTCTCTCTTCTTTTCTTAGTATTGAATTCACTGCCACTGAATGCCGAATCCAGTTAAAGAGCCTGTGGCACACTGGGCGTGCCAGCTCCCCTTCTTCTTTTATCCTGCATTTGCATGAGCTATATGAGGATAACCCCCCTTTTTTTTTTGCTAAAATGAGTGGCTCATTTTCGTCCGGAGCCTTTGTTTTTACGTTTCTGTTGACAGCTTCCGACTAATGTGTCGGTGCTTCCCTTTGTGTGATGTTGGTATGCGGCGATGCTCATCGTGCGCTTTCCTTCGTGGATCAAAGTGCTGCTGGGCTCACGACAGGCATGATAAGCAAGCGACAGCAACAAAGATAGTGTGTACACTGCTGGCAGCTTGTTGTCGATCAACGAAGGCGTTCAGCGCATGAAAATTGGATGGCTGGTGTTGCCCTTCCCTCTCTTTACATCGAGCCAGCGTGAGCGGTGGTGCAAGCCGAAATGGACCACCACATTTGCGGGTTGCCATTGACTGTTGGTCTTGATTTCGTTTCCCATTTATGTGCTGCCTTCGCTTGGTGTCCTTCCACGTACGGGCCGGTGGTGCCCTTGTTGCTGCATAGTCGGCTGTGCTTCATGTGGGGCTTCTTCAGCGGCGGGTCTTCTCTGTTTCCTTTTCCTTCTTTGCTTCGTGATTATATTCGGCTCCTTTAAACTTTAAGCGTGCATTGCTCCGACTTTGTCTGCGCTTTGTGTGTCGCATTGGTGTACTCACCGGTAGTAGGAACTACAGGTTAGCGGAGAGAAGAAAAAGCTGGAAGTAACCGTACCGCGTGCGTTTGGCTGTGGGTGACCGAAGAGGCATCGGTCTGGGTGTGCTGGATGCAGTGCACAATCGGTGCTTTGTTGTTGTCTTTTTTCTCCTGCATGTACCTTCCTTGTTTATTATAGTAGATATCAATGGAGACAGAGAATAAACCATGAACATAAGGCCTGAACGCAATCTGTAGAGGAATGTTGGGGTCCTGCCACACCTCATGTTGCCCTGTTGCCAGAGAAGATAGGCGGAGAGGCGATTCGCAGCTTTTGGATATATTTTCTCTTGTGACGATCACATTCATCACTTCTTTCGCACAGTGTTGTATGACGCACTCACTGACTTTGAGTTTCCTCTGCCTATTCTTGTTTTTCTTGTCGATGCCCTGCTTTTCTTCTGCTCCATCTCCATTCTTCCGCTTTACTTCTACGGCTACTACTACTATTATTATTCGCGTGGACCACTTTTCACACCGTAAACTGACACGTGTAGCGAATTCTCTAAGTACCGCGACAACTTGGCGATCGTGAGCGATTGTAGTAGACATTGAACTGAAAGTGTAGCTGCATATTCACCTACCGACGCGAAAAGGCAAGCGCAGTTCCAAGGCTGACAGTGGCTCCACGTTGGACGCGCACACATCATCGGATCCACACACCAGTGGCAATTACTTTTTAGTACTTTATTTTCTTGCTTGCCACTGGCTGTAGAATAAAAGCAGATGGAGGCGATGGCTACCAGCAACGATGACATCTACGCCGCCTTTCAAACTCCGGAGAGCGGCTCCAGCCCCTGGACCTCGAGTGCCAACCCCTTCGATGCCCCTCCTACAAAGTCGCTCGGCTGCAACCCTCTCATGCAGGCCCCGCCTTCGCAGTGGGGGCGTACTGGCATGGGATCGGCCTGGGGCGCCCCGGGCAGCCGCCTCGGCACGATGGGCGGCGCACTCGCCGGCGCCGCGCGACCCATGACATCGAACCGTCCAGTGGGCTTCAGCAGCACGGCGCAAACCGGCGCGGCGGCGATCTTCGACCCGACTGGACAGGCCCGCAATGCCAACATGGCGGTCGGCCCTGCCCCTCCGCTCAAGAAGCGCAGCGAGAACAGCCCCGAGGAGGAGTTCGCCGAAATGGAGAAGCAGGTGAACAAGCTGATCGAGGAGAGCGCCATGCTGGCCATGCAGAAGGATTACGGCGCTGCGCTCGAGAAGGCCAAAGACGCCGGCAAGCTGGAGCGGCAGCTGTGCAAGCAGCGAGAGCAGCGCGGGTTCGCTGAGCAGATCAATGTCGACCTTACCTACGCTGTACACTTCAACCTGGCGGTGCAGTACCAGAACCACCAGCTGTACAACGAGGCGCTCAACACGTACAACTTGATCATCCGCAACGTGCAGTTTCCGCAGGCAGGCAGGCTTCGCGTTAACATGGGCAACATCTACCTCGCCCAGAACAACCACCTGCTCGCGATCAAGATGTACCGCGCCGCGCTGGATGAGGCGCCGGCAGCCGGCAAGGACTTCCGCTACCGTCTGTGTCGCAACATTGCGAATGCCTTCGTGAAGCTGGGCCAGTACCGCGACGCGGCGAATAGCTACGAAACGGTGGTGGAGGGAAACTCCGATGTGACGTCCACCTTCAACCTAATTCTGTGCTACTACGCGCTGGGCGAGACGGAGAAGATGAAGCGCATCTTCACTCGGCTCCTCAACTGCCACCTCGCCGGCCTGGACGGAGAGGAGGATTTCGAAGAGGAGGAAAAGCGAAAGGACGTGCTGGTGGATGACGGCCTCAGTCGCATGCGCAAGGAGCGCCGCGCGGGTTATCTGAAGTACATTATCACGGCTGCGCGACTCATCGCACCGGTCCTAAACAAGGATTGGTGCGTCGGCTACGACTACATCATTGGCCAGCTCCGCAACTACGAGATGCGCGATCCCAGCTCGAATGTCGCTAGTGAACTCGAGATGTGCAAGAACTTAAACTTCCTGAAGCACAAGCGCTACCAGGAGGCGATCAACGGGCTCAAGCTTTTTGAGAAGAAGGACAAGGGCCTGCGCGCGCGTGCGGCAACGAATCTGGCGTACCTCTATTTCCTCGAGGGTGACTACGAAAACGGAGAGCAGTATAGCGACATGAGCCTGGAGGAGAACCAGTACAACGCCAAGGCGCTGGTGAACAAGGGCAACTTCTTATTTATGAAGAAGGACTTTGAGAAGGCCAAGGAGTTCTACAACAAGGCCCTCGCCGTGGAGGCGGACAACGTCGAGGCTATCTACAACCTCGGGCTGACAGCCAAGCGGCTTGGCCTCTACGAGGAGTCGGTTCGCATGTTCAAGCGGGTGCAGGCCCTCGTGGACAGCAGCGAGGTGCTGTACCAAATCGCAGATCTAAACGACCTTGTCGGCGACCCGTCGGCGCTGGAGTGGTTCAATCGGTTGGTTGGGCGTGTGCCGACGGATCCCAACGCTCTGGCCCGCGTCGGCACTCTCTACGCCCGCGAAGGTGACGACGTGCAGGCCTTCCACTACTACCTCGAGGCATACCGATACTACCAGGTGAACATGGACGTCATCTCGTGGCTCGGCGCCTACTTCGTGAAGAATGAGGTGTACGACAAGGCCGTGCAGTTCTTCGAACGCGCGTCGCACATCCAGCCGCAGGAGGTGAAGTGGGAGCTGATGGTGGCCTCCTGCCACCGCCGCCGGGGAGACTACGTGCTGGCGAAGCGGCTCTACGAGCAGGTGCACCGCAAGTACCCGAGCAACGTGGAGTGCTTGAGGTACCTCGTGCAGATCTGCAAGGATGCAAATCTGACAGAGGAGGCAAATGAGTGGTTCAAGACAATGAAGAAAGTAGAGCGGCAGCAGATCCACAGCAGCAGCAGCAGCCTCGATGCCGAGAACGGCGACGATGACATCGACTCGACGGGCGCCAGCGGCAACTACAACCACCACCGCAGTAGTGCTGTGTCCGGCGCGAATGGCCCTGGCGAGACTCCTGTGGCGGGCCGCCGCGCCGGTGGTGGTGGTGGCAACACCGCTGCGGATAAAGATCTTACCGCAGGGCTGTCGGATGATGACATCATGGAAAGCAAGAAAAAGAGCAGCGCCGGCGGGAAGGCAAAGAAGCAGAAGGCAAGTGACTCGGATGAGGACATTAACCTTCCTGGCATTTAGCGGTCAAAGCGTAGAAACAGACGAGCTTGCTTGCTTTTCTTTGTTCTTGACGCTTCCTTCTCTTGAACTGTATGAGGGGCGAGGGTGAAGGTGAACAACGGTAGGTGCGAGGGGGAAGTGAAGCCACGCTCTGTTATGATGTACTATACAATGGCGGTTGTGATGGGCTGTTCACTGCTTTGACTTTCTCTCTTTTTTTTTTTTTGGCGCTGAGGCATTGTCTTTGGTTGCTTGTTTTTTGTGTTCTCGGCTTTGTGGTGTACGTATATATATATATATATATATATATGTTGTTGTTGCGGGGGCGCGAGCCCCCCGTCTTTTTGTAAAGGAGTTATTTTTCTGTATTTATATCCTCCTAGGTTTGACAGCAGCAAAGAAAAATTGGGGCGTGGGGGAGACGTGCGGATGTTTGGAAGCAACGTTGCTACTACATATATATATATGTATGTATGTATATATATATGGGCGTGTCTTCGTAGATTAGCGAGCACAAGGAGATCCAGCGGTGGGAGCTTCTCCTCTTTTTTCAAGATGTAATCAACAAGGCTGTTGTAACACCCCTGCCATTGCTTGGCGCAGTGTGGCTGCGTGGACTTTGGCGAAACGACAACAACAGCCACACACGAACACACAAAAGTCGCTATATAGAAGGTACGCACGTTTTCTTTAGAGCGCCGGCGGCAACGCGGCGATGTGTTTTACAAAGAAACCGACGAAAGCCAACGCGGAGCTTCGACGAAGCCCACACGAAGGGTGCATCACACAGAGGCCAATTTTGCGTTGTCATCAGAGCGAGCGTAGCGCAGTCGGCAGCGCGTGGGTCTCATAATCCCAAGGTCGTGAGTTCGATCCTCACCGGTCGCATACTTATTTTTCCGACCCACCCCAAGCAGCCCCACTAGCCACCCAGACGTGACCCTAAAACGCCGACGGCAGCGACACAAACAGAGAACGAATGCGCACCGGCGCCTTCACTTCTCCTATCTCTTGCACACTCACCCCCCTCTCGTCTGCTATTGCTTTTCATCTTCACATCATATACATATATATAACAGCAACAGCTGGCAGAAAGGCGTTGCTCAAGAGATATCAACACGAAATCAACAACAACAGTGGTGGACATTCCTCGGCTTCCTCTTGTGCTGTTGTGCCTCACTGCTTGCAGGGGAAGCGAAAAGAGAAGGGAGTAGCACATAGCTTCTTACGCTAATCTTAAGACAGCAATGGCAAGAAACTACAACATGGATGACGAGCAGCCCCTTTGGCGGCCCCAAAGGGCCCTAGCGTATAGCCCAGGAGCAGGCGAGGATGACCGAATCGGCGGATGCTGAGAGCAATCTGGATGGGACGCTGGCTTATGAAGAGAAGGACGAGCCCGTTAGCGGCAGCGATGGCGCCGACGATGCTGTGGAGGAGTCCACTGTGCCTGAGGGCTGCCTCGAGCGCTGTGCCATCTTGTTCGACGCGGCTCTCTTCGCCCCTGGCGTTCAGACTGACAACGTCAATGAGCGTTCCGCGTGGGGCGCGAAATGAACATGGTGACGTACCACTGTTGCTGGCCCATCTCTGCATCACCGACAGAGACATTGATCCACACTCCCGTGGTAAGTGTCATGCACATGAGGAGGATTTGATGCGCCACAACAGCAAAGATGTGGGAGCGGCTGGCCCCGACGCGATATGGCATCCCCTGCATGGCTGAACCCACCGGCATGGGATTTCAGGGTCTGCGGAAGACTGTGAAGACGTATGTGGGGAGGGGAGCTTATTCATGAGTGCATCCACACGATGAGCAAGCGCAGCACGGCCTCCACCGGTGCTACTGATATGCCGGTTGCCTTGAGCGAAGGTGCGCTCGATAGAAGGCTGCCCGACATCATGTTTTGCGCAATAATTAGTGACGCTGGGGCTGCCTGCTGATTTCAGCTGGCAAGCGCTGAAAGCGGTCTTCCTCACCACCGCGATGAGCTGTGCAAGTGCTTGCAGTGGTTGCAGATAGGTGCGAAGATATCGTTCCCCCCTACAAGATCTTTACAATTGCGTCTGTGCTTGGCGAGGAGTGGGATGACCTTGTGATGGGGGAGGAGGAAGGCAGCAGTTGCGGCTGTCATAGCCACTTGATGACGAATAGCTACGGCAGCTGCCGAAACTGCTGTGAAGGAACGGTGGCTTCGACGTTAAAAGTCATGGAGGCAGCCTGTAGTCCTGCAATGCGTTATGCTCACTGTTGTCCCCCCCACCCTCCCTGCTCCTCTTCTGCGCCATTGTTATTATCAGTCTTTTTAAATCATCGCAACTCGTTGGCGCTAGGTTGTTGCCTTGCGGCTCACGAATCTGGTCGCCCTTGATGTGGTCTTCTCTATTTTCTCCTTGCCATTCTTCTTGTAGAGTCAGCGATGGCGTTTGCTGTTACGACAGTAATCAATTGCTGTGGAAGACAAATCAAAAAAAGTAATGAAAAGAAGAAGCATGAGCTGACTCATGCACGCGCTCTGCCCAGGCTACTTCTGCATGGGCTTGCAATACTTTTCCTTGATCGACTTTGCAGAGTTGCTTATGTGTAGTGCTGGGGAGTCACGAGCAGGTGCCGTCTCCGCCACAACCTTGCGTTTTCATTGGCATTGCTGATGGTAGACGCCATCAATACTTTTCTCTCTGACCTTGTAACGATCTGCTGGTTGAGTGGAACTTATATAAACACATGTGGTCTGCCCCTCACCACCCTTCTCCTTCTTTGACTGCACCGCCTACACTGCCTCAGTGAAGGCGCGGCATCTATTGTGCCCCTGTTATTGAAATCAACAACAGCAGTAAGACGAAAAATGCAGTCGTACGGAGCGCAGCTCCGCGCCTCAATGCAGTCACTGCGCGCGACGGAGGAGCAGTTTCAGGTCTTTTCTCGGGGCCTCAGTGCCGTGCTGCAACAATGGACGGCTCTCCAGCTGGTTGCGCTGCACTGCGACGCGCGTGCGCCAACGGTGCTCTACGAAGACCTGTGTGCGTGGCACCAGCGGGATGGCGAGGTGTTTGTGGATGATATGGAGGTGTACTTTGAAGATTTCTTTGACAACGTACGCGAAGTGAGGATTGAGGATGATAGCATGAAGGAGGTGGCGACGGTGCTGCACAACATGTACTGCCGCTGCTGCGCCAACGATTGGGGCCTGGTGGAACACTATCAGCAGACGCTGGGCATCTACACGCAGACCAACCCGGTAGGCATGTCGGTGAACGGTGGCCCCGCGGAGGATCTTGCAGACGAGGCTAATGAGGATGACTACGGCGACGAGGAAGGTGAGGTTGACGTAGGCAATGAGGAGGAGGAGACGGCAGCGGGCGTACGTGTTGTGCAACCCGTGGTGCAGGTCCAGCAAGCACCGCCGCGACCCCAGAAGCAGCAGCAGCAGAAGAAGCGCAAAAATGCTTCTGTGCGCGACAAGAATGGCTGGAACATAGTTCAATGAGCGCTGCGCCACCTCCCAGCCCCCTCTGCACGCACGTGAATCGTTGTCTGCATCGTTCACGGCGTGCTCTCTAGGATGCATCTGGGCTGTAGCGCATCATCCATATTCTGTATTGTACGGTGCTGGAGGTTAATCGTAAACGTGTAATGCGTTTTCTTTTGTCGAACTCGTTTCGTAACACTAACTAAACCTTCAACTGAAAAGATGTACTTTGTATAACGTCCGACGAGCCGTGTCCTCGGTGCGCGGGCTGAGGAGATGAGTATACTCTAGCCAGCATAGTTTAGGATAGAGTGTCCAGATCTGCGCTGAGGGGGGGTCCTTGAGATGATAAGGTGCCTGTGCTCACATCGATGCCTGCAACAGTGAGATGCTCTATGCTTTCGTATGTACTCAGGGGTAAATCAGGGTAGATGCGCCTTAATCGCAAGCCACTCTGATCTCTTCGTGCTACCATTTCGTTCTTTCGCTCTCATCATTGTTCTCTACTCCACACACACACACACACACACATGCATTTTGCGCGCCTTCTGTTGCTCACGCGCGCACTCCTCCATCGTAGGACGACACGAAACGTCTATTGTGGATACCGAGGGAACGGATTTAGCAGGCCTTCTCTCTTTTTTGTAGTATCACGGCATCCCCCCCTCCACGCTATCGCTTTGTTTCTGCATCCATCGTCAGATACGTCAACGTATATACGGCATCTTCGCAGATCAGCATCCACGATGCTCCGCTTTGTGTCTCGAAACATGCCGTTGGCGGCGATGGCCACGTCGATTGCCCGCTTCCAGTCCAGCTCCGTGGTCGGCGAGTCCGCCGAGGGCGCGCGCCAGTTCAGCAACCGCCGCAGCTTTCCGTCGACGCAGTTTCTCCCCAAGTTTGAAATCCACGACGTGCGTGCTGAGGCGGCGCAGGGCAGCATGACGCGTGTGTCCATCGACGGCAAGCAGCTGCTCATCTCGCAGTTCCCACAGCTGGGCCCCCGTAAGGCCGACCCGAACGACACAACGCCGCAGTTCGATCGCGAGCGCCGCATTTCGTTGCGCTTTCGCCACATGGACCTGGCCGCCTTCGTATGCGTCGTGGAGGGCCGTCTGCCCAGCCACCACGTAGCGAACCGTGCTTATGAACTGAGCTTTGAAAAAACACCGAACGGCTACGTTCTAAAGGGGCAGGTGAACCGGGTCTCGTCGCAGACAAAGGAGGAGTGGAGCGTGCGCTTTGAGAACCAGTTTGCGGTGACGATGGAGCACTTTTTGCAGGGCGCGCTGTCGGAAAGCTTTGGCTTCCTAGAGCACCAGCATGCGGTGGCGGAGCAGGCGCGCAGAGGCATCAACGACAACAGTGGTCAGGGTCAAAACCGCGGCAATTCTCAAAAACAAAACCGTCGTCGCAACAGAAATGACGCCGGCGCCAAGAAAGAGGCGGATGATGACACCAACTAAACTCATTGGAACCTTCTCTGCAAGATGCTTTCTCTTTTTGGTCCACGCCTCGAAGAGGGGGCCTCCTTCCATTTGCCCACTATCTTTTTTTTTTGTAGTTGTTGTTGTTCGAACCAAGGCTTTGGCGTGCCTCGTTCAGTGCTGTGCTGGTGTCGTTGCTGATGGGAGAAATATAGAATCGAATGATCTTTAGCGCTGAGCCAAAGTGTAAAAGACAAAGTGACGACGGTGAAACAAGAGAACGATTTTAGCTGTTGTTAATGCTTGCCGGAGAACAGGTGCTGATGTGAAAGGTGCATGTGGCTCCTCCTCCTCCCCACCCCCCGCGTCCTGCTGGTCGCGAGAATCGGGCGCGCCATTGGAGTGTGCCTAGCACTTGTGATGTAAATGGGTACAGGGACGGGGGATGTCTGTGTGGGACTTTATTCACTAAAGTCGCATGGGCACACCGGCACGCGTTCTCGAAGAGGCCCATGGCCACCCTCTTCTTTTTTGAAATAAAGTTGCCGACGCGATTTCTCAAATGCCCAGAAATAAAATGGCGGGTCCTTCTGGTGTTGTCTGTCTGTGACTCCTTCATGTCGGCTGCACTGTTTCCTTTTAAGCGGAATCCTGGCATGACCATTGGTCTCTTTCTTTCCCTTCATTGTCCCCTGATCCGATAGCTGAAACGTATCTCGCCCAGCCACTCTACACTTGGCCATTCTTAAAGCTACCAAGGATTGCTGCTGTCGGCTCGTGCTGGTTTGAAAGTGGAGGCCGGCGAAGTAGCGCCTCTTGCATCTCGTTTTATCACTCCTGTCCTGTGCGCGTTGCGATCTGGCGCTGTTCTTAACAGATAATAGCAATAGTAAGTGCTGCATCACCGCCCTTCTGAGAGCCAGGCCGGTTCGTGCACGATCCGAAAGTCCCGTTTAACCAACATAGAAGGAAGAGTTGGAGAAAGTTGAAATCACAATGCGGCCCTTCTTCCGGCCGTCCCATAGAGGCGTGCTCGTGTCCACCGCGTCTGCGGCGTGCATCTTCTCATCCTACCGCTCTATTTTTGTTCGGGAGTCGTGGACCCCCGTCACCCTCCGGAGCCCCTCTGCTTCAGAGGCGCCCTTCCCCGCGCGTCTGCTATGGCAGTTCCGTAGCTCTACCCCGCGCCACCTCACCCTCTGTGCGCGCGCTCCCGCACCTCAACCAGCTTCCCTCACGCAAGGCAGCAGCTTTGAAGACTTGGACGTAGCTGGTGATCCTTCTGCAGTCGCGAAGGGGTCAAGAGGTGGCGAAGCAGCCCCTGTGCTACGCAAGCCGGAGGATTACATCTACGGACGGCTGTTCCTTCGCCCCTACAACGTGGCCCAGCTGCTGACCGTGCTGCAAGGGTGGTCCGAAGCACCGGCAGTGATAGAGAGGCCGCGTTCCAAGTTGCAGCTAAGTCTGGTGTCGCCGTCAACGAAGCGAGGAGCGGTATCCCTTTCATCTTCCATCTCCACTTCTTTCTCAAAGCCGCGGGCGGTGCAGCTGACGGCTCATCTCACGCGCAAGTTGATTTTGCCAAGGAAGGAGAATGGTCGCGCTGCCGCAGCTGCTGCGTCGGCCACCCCTTCCACGGACTTTGACCCTGAGGCGTCGGAGGACTACCCTGACTCTGTCTACGCAGAAGGACAGATGGGTGTCTTCACTGCTGTGCTGCGCGATGAGGAGTTGGTGCTCCTCACCGCTCACCTCGAGAGCGTTCTTAGTGACTTCTTCGCGATGGAGCATCATGCAGCTCGTGATGCGACACGGCGTGCTGGGGAGTCTCAAGGCCGGCTCGGCGTCACCCGCGGCCCGCATATGCAGGGAGGGAGGACGGAAAATTCAGCCCCAGCCCGACGCCATTCCGGCACGCACAACAGCCGGCCACAGTATCGCAGTCACATGTACCGATCCAAACAGCAGACTACCGCTGCTCCAGCTCATCATGCTGAAACTGCAAGTGCTCGCAACACCACGACCGCTGAAGACGCCAGCGCGGCGTTGAGCGACCTCTTCGAAGAGGTCGGGAACGCTTCGGATAACGTTGCGCCGAAAGCCGACACCAGCACACCGCAAACTTCGGAGCCCACGGCAGCGGCAGTGGCAACGCAGCAGACCGAAGACGAAGAAGTTGCTGATGATGAATACGAAGAGGTCGTGGAGGAGGTCGAGGGGGATGACGAGGAGGAGCAACAGACACCTGACACGGCGGCAGCATCAGATTCTAAGCAGTCCCAAGCGAAGGGGGCGGCCGACTCAGCAAGCGCGGCGCCTTCCTCAGCTGCTGGCGCTGGGGCAGATGCTTCACTTGACGCGGAGTTCGATCCCTCGCCCCGTGCGCAGTCGTCCACGGCCTATCGAACCCTTCACACAGCAGACAGGGGCTACATGGCGGTGGAGTCGGACAGCCGCTACGCCGCCGCACGTTTTGTGAGGGACGGCAGCGTGGCCGCTGCGGAGGTGCAGGAGGTGAGCCGCGTCGGCGACTTTGACGTGATGCACCGCACTCAGCAGGCCCAAGGGTTAATCGACAAGGACGGCACCCGCACCACTGTGCAGGCTACAAACCTGACTGGTGCGTTCCGCTCCACGGCGGGGGAGGTGAAGGGCACTTTTGCGTATCAGTGCGTGTCCACGGCGACGGAGACTTCCTCTGCGACAAGAGCCGCGACCCCCTTTCAGGAGGCGGGCACGCTGGGAACAAGCGCCCAGGCGGTCACTGATGATGCGGACGAAGGCGGTGACGCAGAGCCGACCATGGAGGCGAAGGCGGCGTGTGTGCGAGAGGCAGTGGACAGCGAGGTCGACGAGGCCGGGGAGGCGGAGGCGGAGGCGGAAGAGGCCGCTGTGGAGAAGCCAAAGCGCACGCGTGGATCCAAAAAGAGCGGCGGCACGAAGAAGGCAGGGAAGAAAAAATCGAAGAAAACGTCGAAGCGCAAGTCAGCGTTGAAGGCCCCAGCGGCTGAGCCTGCGGCGGACACTTTGGCGTTCTAATTTGGCGCTCGTGTGGCGCTTCGAATGACATTGTTGTGGCTGAGATCAAGCGTGGGTGTTCTCCGCTTTACCCTCTTATTGTTCTGTGCTGACGGCTTGGCGGGTGGTGGTGGTTCCTGTCACAGAGTGCCTGGAAGGCGAGCCGCAAAGCTTGCTTTCCATTATGCCGAAATTCTTGTCTTTTTACCCCCAATGGTGCGTACGACGGGCATCGCTTGCTGGAGATACTTTGATGCAGTCCGCAGACTTTTCTCTCTCCTTTTTTTGTTTAGCTTTCTTCGCGTGACCGCTCTGAGAATGGGGCGCGTGAAGTGCTGCCCTTTCTCGTCTCTCGGGTCTTGAAACGGAAGAATGCAACCCGCTCTGGCGCCCTACGGTGATCCGTGTCTGCTAGCCGCCACGGCTTCATCATAAAGAGCTTCCTTCTCTCCCTTTTCTTCTTCTATAAATTACGTGAATGCGTATCCACTAGTACTTCTCTATCCACACAGTATCGTTTCTCGTGTTCAGCGACGTCCTCGAGTTCTCTTCACACGTCACACCACTGAAACGTTTTCTGCCTTTGTTATTTCCACGATTCAAAGCTCTTCTTTTTTCTTTTTCTTTTTATCTATTCACACGAATACTTGCAGCTGCGAAGCATGCCTCAGGCGGGCCTCCCACTTCTTGCCGCTGTGTGGTTCTGCGCGGTGGCCCCGGTGGTGCTGGTCGATGGCATCTTCGTGCTGACCCGCTCCGTCGATGCCACGGTGGCGCACCCGCTGAGTGACGTCTTTCCCTTCAACTATTGGACCCTCTACTCAAAGTACGACCTCCGCTACGCGCCCAACGACGACGCCTTTGTGGTTGCGCAGTCGTGGCTGAACGTGGTCGAGGTGGTGCTGGGCCTGCTGGCGGTGATGCTTTCTCTCTGCCGCGCGAAGAACGCGGCGGTGAAGCTGGGCCTCTTGGTGGCCACCATGACGATGTACAAGACGGTGCTCTACTTTGCTATGGACATCGCTGAGGGCAGCAAATTCACAAAGCATAACACATTATTCGATCTTCTCTCCATGGTGGTGATCCCCTCGTCGTGGTGGATTATTATCCCGGCCATTATTATCAAGAAGTGCTTCAACATACTCGCGCTCACCAATGGGCAAGAGCGCAAGGGCCGGGCAAACAAATCCAACGAGGAAAGGCAGAAGAACGCGGTGGTGGCACCCCCCACGAACCAACCGCCTCAACAGACAAAAAAAAAAAAGTAAATCCAACAAGGATAAGTAGACGAACGATGCCCCTCCCATTTTTTTTTGTTTTGTGATTGATGCGCGTCAGCGATTCGAGGCGAAGAAGTTTAACCGAGAAGCGACTAAGGCTGCCTGGCGAAGCATGGGAGCAGGGTGGCAGCGTACCCCCACGGATGCCTAAATGCATTGATTCTTCTATGCTGTTGTCTCTGCATGGTCAGGGAAATGAAAAAATGGAGATTAACGGAGGGCATGGTGCAAATAGAAGAGGGAGAGGGGGACAGAGCGTACGTGTGTGAGGAGATGCACTGCTTGTGGCCCGCCTACGCTTCTTTTGCTGTGCCGTTTAACCGTCCAACGCCAAAGATCAAAAGTAAAACAACAACATAACGAGCGTGGCAGCGGTGCTCAACTCGATGAGGTATTGCTGTTCTGGATCGGATACTCCTTAAAAATTAATGATGCTTGCTTTTTTCTTCGTCTCGAAGGTGTGAGTAAGCGAAGTGAAGGGCAGCAGTGGTCGTATGCTGGGTGGATGCTATACGACACGGAAGAAGGGTTAGCCACACCCTTTTTTGATTTCATCCGTTTGTGTGTCCTTGCGCAGAAAGGAGCAAGAAGAAGCGAGTTATCCACGTTTGAATCATCATCTCTCCATACATCTCCCTCCTGCTTCTGCCATCCTTTTTGTTTGCTTTCTTGTTTAATTTCCCTTTTTTGCGGTGAAGTGATGCACAACAGACAAAGGCGCACCCGTTACGTGTTTCTTCCTTTGTGTGTGCGTCATTCAAGGACACGTGTTTTGCGCTCTCCCAGGCCTGCTGTCCCCTCCAGAAGTACATCTTCGATTTCCCCATTCAAGAAGGGAAACAAAGAAGACGGAGACACAAGTAATCGGTCGTTTGAGAGCCTTTTTCAAGGCCGACTGATTTACGTCGTGTACATACCCTCCCCCCGAAGAAGATATCCTCCTTGTTTCTTCTTCTAAAGATACGCTGTGCTGTTGACAGGTTTTTGTTTCAGTTTCTTTGATTTTTCAATCTACGGCTTTCCTCTCACGAGTTCTGTGTTGTATTTGGCTCAAGGGAGAACTCAAAGCGAGGACTTTGAGCGCTTCGCTACGACTGTGCAGACATCATCACCATCTCACTTGATTTTGTTGTTGCTTTTTTTTCTCCGTGGTGTGCCTTCTTTTTCTCGTTGCGCACAGTTGTGCGGCCACACCCGATATTGTTCAGAGTTTTGCTTTTCTTTCTTGTCTTCCTTCTCGAGCTGCTTCCGCTTCTTTTTCTTTTTCTTTTTACGCAAGCATTTCTGTTTGTTGCCTTCACCGCTCACACACGGCACACATCCATTTCTGAGCGGCTTTCAGAGTGTCTGGCTCCTCGCATTTTCTGTATCATTACTGCTCGCCCTCACTCACCTCTAGCTTTCTTCTGCTCCCCACGTGCACCTCAACAGCTGTGACGCACCGCACATATCGCGTTGCGTCGTGCACTTGCACCGGCATTCCGATCAGCTCTTGTGCAGACGAATGAAGCGCTTCTCGGGATGTCAGGCCTCCGTCAGTGCAGGGAGGCGCGCGGTTGCGATGACGCTGGGAATTGATGCTGCTACGACAGTCCAGCTGCCGCGCACTTCAGTGTCTATGACGTTTCCCGGTGTACTTCAGCAATCCTGCGCATGCTACTCCAGTCAAACCTCCAAGGCGTTTTCAAATAGCAAGGCAAGGGCGAGTGCAACGACCGCTGCTGCCCCTGTTCCGGGGACCACCGCGCAGATGTCGTCACCCGCCCCAGCCGCCACCAAGCCAACCGGATTGCGCAGTAACAGCCGCCACGGGGCAGCAGCGGGATCATTATCCGCGAAACGTCGGGGATCGGGCACGGCAGCGAGCGATCCGCATCGGCAATTGCAGGAGCTGCAAGCTTCGTCATCCGGCCGACGTCAACGGCGCACGACCTCGATACGGCTTACAGAAATGCCAGGTGAGCCCCCTGTGAAACCCATGCGTGGCCGCCGATCCTCGGAGCTGCCACGTAAGCGGCGTAACCTCCAGCAGAAGGCTGCGCTTCAGCTTCAGGCACATGAGGACCAGGCGAGGGCTGAGAGTACCCCTGCACTCTCAACTTCTCCTCCTCTTGAGGCAGTGACAGTGTCGTCAGATACATGTGGAAGCTGCGGCAACGAGGAGAAGAAAATCGCAACCTCAGCAGCTCGATCCGCTCGTAGGCAACCATCTCTTGCATCTGCGATGCGCAAGAATAGAGTGGAGGCGGCGTCGCTCACGACGGACCAGCTGCTCTCCCAGGTTCAACTCTCTTCCTTCGTGGAGCGTGTCATCTCGCAGGTGCGGGACTGGGCAGCCTCGTTGAAGGAATGGGCTCATCCGTCTTCTGATCCAACGCTGCGAGAGTGGGAACGCCAGCTGCTCCTTTCCTTGCGCAAGGACTCCTTCTCCGACTGCAGCGCTGTGCAGGACGCCATGCAGCAGCGTTACGACGACCACTTTGGCAGCAGCAGCAGCGACGTCGCGTTCTTGACTCTCTACGCTCGTGTCCTGGTGAACAACGCAGTCTTTTGCCTCCTCAACTTCGTCACTTATCGCGCGACGGAGCTGCTGATGGAGGCGCTCAGTGTGGCGCAGCGGGCCTACACACTTCAGCAACAGCATAGAGGGGAGGAAGAGGGGGATCAGCGGAGGAAGGGTAGTGATGCGCGAGCAGGGCAGCCAAGAGAGCCGGAGTGCAGCAGCAGCAAGCGCGTTTTCGCAACACCCATGCGCGAGAGAGGGAAATCGGGCCACGGAGCGCCTTCTTCGACTGCCGTACCTCGATTAACAGAGGACCCCGAGAGCCACCTCGTCTTCTTGCGTGTCCTGCTTGCCAATGCCTACGCCAGCGATCAGCAGTACTGGAGGGCCGCGGAGCAGTACCAGCTCGTTCTCTCCGCTCTCGAGCGGAGTCCGCTGTGGAGTGCGGATCAGCTTACCCCCGGACTTGTCAGTCCCTTAGTGCTCAACCGCACCTTCGTCGAGGAGGATGCGAAAATGTTTTACAGTGATGTGGCACGCGTCGACCATGCCGTCTCGCAGGGCACAGCACAGCTGCTATTACTGCGGTCACAGGGGGCCGAGCCAAACGCAGTTCCTTTGATGCACACACAGCTAGCCATGGCACGCCTGCACCGTCACGCCGGTCGCTACGCGGAAAGCCGATCCTTCTACGAGAGTTACTTGGATGGAGTCTCGGAACACATGGAGGGCGAAGATGTGGCGGGGGTTATGTTGGAGCTTGGACGACTGTTGCTCTACTCGGAACACGACGAGGACGCCGCGTTGATATATCTAGAGGCAGGCTCCAGCATTCTTCTGGAGGATGCACAGGATCTGCTACAGACCGCTGCTGCCACGGCTGCGACGGAGGAGGGGGTGGCAGGCGATAACAGCAAGGCGGAGGTGCGCATCGCGGCTGGCAACACCGCCCAGCGTGCGGCGGGTGGTCTCATCGACACGGCCATGGCCTTCCATGCGCAGGGGAAGACGGGCAAGGCGATCGGCCTCCTGGAGGGCTGTCTTCAGCTTTTGGATGCTGCGGGGCTGCGTCTCGTCAGTGGGTGGGTGCGAGAGCAGTACGCGGATATGCTCGCTACTGTGTCGTTGGTGGATCGGGCATTGGACGAGTACATGCGCACCGTTGACATGCTACGCAACGAGTGCCTCGACGCCGTGGAGCAGCTCGGCGCGGGTGGACGTCTGGTGCATGTCAGCGCGTCAGAGGTTGAGGCACACGCCGCGTTCTGTCTGCAGACCTACGTCGGCGATCACAAGCGGGCGATGGTGCACTACCGCAACGTTGTGCATGACGCTTATCGGGCAAACGCGCTTGTGAAGAGTGCGCAGGCGAAGCTGAGCAAGCGATCTCGCCGACAGCGTGCGGCGGCTTCTTCCTCTTCGTCGTCTGCGGTGCGGCGCTCCGCAGTGGAAGGCCGCGCGCGCGTTGAAGCTGTCGGCGGCGGCATCTCTGCGCTGTCGCCCGTTAACGTGACGCTGAAGCCTGATATCCTCCACTGGGTGCTGTCCAACTATGTCGCCTGCTGTGAGCGTGTCGGGGCTTTTGCAGAGGCCGTCGGTGTGCAGAATCGCATTATCGAGGTGGAGGGTGCACTGGGCGGCAACGTGGTGGACTCCTACCTGAAGTTGATCTCGTTGCAACAACTATCGGGCGAGGTAGAGAAGACGCTGGCGCTTTGCTTTTACGTCTTCTACCTGCCCGATGCGATGATGTCACCGCACACGCGACTCGAGGTCGCGAACTGCTTCGCCTCGTGCTGCCACCAACTTGGCAACAATCGGATGGGTGCTATGCTAATGCACGCGGTGCAGCACGTGCGGGGCGATCACGACGCAAACGCGCTCGTGCGCTATGCGATGTGTCTCAAGGCGCTTGACCCCGCCGACCGCTTGCAGCTGGATGGCATGATGGACATTGAGGCGACGATGCAGTCTATCGGCCGCGTATTTCGACGTGCCGCGAGCATTGTTGTAGCGGACACTGCCATGGATCGCGTGGATGAGAAGAAGGAGGCGGAGGGGGATGGCGCACAGCCAACTGTGTCTGCTTCAATGCCGTCTTGGACACATGATAGAGTGGAGAGAGCGCTGAACGGACTAATTGTGCTGAGCCGCGGTGCCTTCTTCTTCCACCAAAACCGCTTCATGAACGACGCCGCAGACCTCTACGCCCATGCGCTGGAGCAGGTGGACCACATTAACGCCGCTGTGCCCGTCCTGACGGAAGCACTTCAGCGCGAAATGGGCATCTTACTTGTCAACTACGCCACGCTAAAGGCCGCTGAAGATGCGAAGCTGGCGGCGGCCCTCTACGAGCGGGCGGCGGCGCTGTGTTCGTCTTACATGGAAGTCGCGGAGGTTGTGGCAGACTTTTTCGTAAAGTCCGGCGACTATGCAAAAGGCTCCGTGTACATGAAGCGAGTGTTGAGCGCCAACCCGACCTCTGCAGCAGAGATGCACCTTCGTCTGGCACGCCTCGGCACAGGGCCGGCGTGGGACACCATGTCGTACGGGAATAGGATGGAGGTCATCGAGCACCTCTTGAAGGGCCTCGGCGTCTCGGTGGAGCGCATCGCTGCTGCTATGGCGATGATGACGCAGCGCCGTCTGAGCGCCAACGAGGCCAACATTACCGTGTCACTCACTGACATCTCCCAACTTTTGATGGACGGTGTCGCCACAACTATGAGCGAAGAGGCGGTCTGCCTGGCCACCTATATTGTGCAGACTCGCTTCCAGGAACCGCAGCTGCTAAATCGCATGTACCGCCGTGCCCTCCTGCGCTTCCCGCAGCACGCGACTATTCTGGTGAACTACGCTACCCTCTGCATGTACTCCGGCTACCACGTTCTCGCGCGGAAGTACATCGCAAAGGCTTACGCGGCGTCCTCGGGAGACCTGAACTGCACGATGTGCTACGCGCACTACCTGTGCCGGTCTTTTGAAGATCAGCAAATTGGCTGTGGGGAGGCGCTCTACAGCCACTTCCTCGAGAACCATCCGAACTCGGCTCCGGCGCACGCCGCCTTTGCCAACTTCATGGCCGGCGCTATGCCCACACCCTTCAAAACAGAAATACACTTTAAGCGTGCGCTGGAGCTGGCTCCCAAGTCCGAGGATGTCGTGCTGCAGTACGGCCAGTTTATGTGGGCCTGCACGGACTGCAAAAACGCTTACGCAAGCGACGAGGTGCGCTGCTGCGTCTTTGACCGCGCCGAGCAGCTGTTCAAGGAAGCTGTTGCGATCAATCCAAGCAGCTTCACCGCCTGTCACCAACTGGGGGTCTTCTACGCAAATCGCCACAACCGTTTTGAAGAGGCAATGTCGATGCTGTACCGTGCCCACAAGCTGCAGCCCGGCAACGTGGAGGTGCTGCGCCACATTCTCAACACCTTGCACACTGAGTGCGTACGGGTGCAACGAGAGGAGCAGCGACAGAGTGGGGCAGTGGCAGGCCAGGGTGGCTCCTATGCGGCAACGCCGTGCTCACGTCTGTGCTCTTTGACGGCGGCGACGCGGGACATGTTTGAAAACGTGATGAACAAGGATCCGACCGACCGCATAACGCTTGAGCGATACGCGCGCTTTGCAGTGGAGACGCTGCGAGATCCACGTCTCGCTGCATCTCTCTACCGCCGCATCCAAGAGCTGAATCGCACATGAGGCTGTCAGGGTATGCTTTCACTTCTCCCAGAGGCACGGTTTGGTGCTCGTGCGTGTCGCCTGCATCCATGCAGAAGTGGATGGTAATGCCGCAACGGCATCTGCTGTCTCCCTCCCTCCCTCCCTCATAAAGGAGGCTATGCACGCTTCAGATTTACCGGCAATACACCCACCCACCCACACCCACCCACACACAGACACACACAGACACGTGTGCACGCCTCGCCGTGCAGACCGCGGAAGTGACGCAATTTCTTTTATTGGTATTATCCTTTTTTACAGAGTGGTGTAGATGTTCTGACCCTGTTTTCTGTTCCTTTTTTTTTATATATATTTACATGCACCAATAGTAGCCTAGATTTCGATGTCCTCGTCTCTTTGTGTCATACCCCCTTGTACACTAAGTTAACTTATCTTCTTCTTTTGTTGTGGACGTTGGAGAACGCTGCTGCGTGGCAGCCATTCAGCGCGCCTGTGAATGATGGAGTGCGGGAGGCCCACACAGACGCGCGCATGAAACGAAGGAGGCGTATGACCCCTTTTTTTTTGTGTGTATCTTAAAAAACAAAAGAAGTTCCTGCGGCTCCTTTGACCGATTTCGTTTTGTAAAATTGTGTTTCACTGTTCCAAATGCAATGCACACGTTTCTCATGTCGCGCTGCTGCCACGCTCCTTGTCTTCACTTGGGCGTCGCGTCATTTTTCGATGAGCCCATCACGCTCGCGATACATTCGAAGTTGCGTCGTTGTTGTTTTGGTTCAAGTGTGGGAGCACTGCTTTCAACCTTGTATGTTTGCGCCATTCATGGTCCTTCTTCTTCCCAATAGTTTCTGTGACGCTGCACTTTGTACCTTTCACAACAGCAACTCACAAAAGAAAGACAAAAGGAGTTCGCTCTTTTAGCCCCGTGGGGCGGGGTGGGGGGCAGCGCCTGGGCATTGTCGCTTGCAAAGAGGGACATCAACAAACATGCGTGGCAAGAGCGATGCGTTCAACGATTGCGCTCATGGCCTCTTGGGGCCATCACTGGGGAACAGCTGTGCTTGCAATTACTGAGGTGTTTCGTTCTTTTGCTTAAACAAAAAACGAAACGGAAAGCTTACCTTCTCTTCTCCTGCCTTCTGCATTGCTTTATTATTCCCTGTATGCCCACGTTCACATGAGAAGGTCCCTTCTTGTCCTTTGGATCTTGTGCTCTACAGTGCACTAATCACGGCGCTTGCAGCTTTCATTCTTCTTTGGTGTGCAATTCCTTCTATTCACAGAGGCAGTGCTGATAGCTCGATTTTTTTTTTCTTTTTGAATATTTTCCTTCTGTGAGTCCTTATCTCGTGACTCGATTCGTGCTTTAGCTGCTCCACGTCGTGGGCTATCCGGAATCGCACCACTGTGGGCCTCTGCTGCGCCAGGGGACAGACGTATATATCCTCTTCATATCATTCTCATTGTATCGTGCATAGCAACCCCAAAATACGAGCTGTACACGCAGGCTCTTTGAGCATGGTGAGCGATACCGTCTTACGACTCGCACTCGTCACCCTGTGCGTGGTCGGGTGGTGCGGCGCACCGTTGGGGTGCATTTTCGCCGCTGCCAACGCGCCTTCCGGAGGGGGGGAAGCACCCGAAATTTTGTACGTACGCGGGTGCCGCGAGGCTGCGTCTGCCGATGCGCGGGAGACGACTGGCTGCTTTGCGGTGCCAGCCGGCAAGGGGCAGGGCCAGCAGCCACGGAGCGTGGTGCTTTCTTTACAGGGAATCCACCTTCCTACAGACCTGCTCCATCACCGCGTGCTGCTCCAGGAGTACCGCCGACCCTCGCTGCTCGGCGAAGAGCCCACCGATGCGGAGGCGAATGGCATGGCGCCGGTGCTGTTGTTGTGCGAGCGTCTAAGCCCCTCTGAGCTTTTCCCTACGCAGCTCATCACCTGCGAGCTGGTGAGCCCGCTGATCACGATGAACGGAAGCGATGTTTGGCGTCCGCATCTAAAGCGCTTGACTTCCAAGGCTATGTGGTTCGACGTTCGTCTCGAGGTGAGGCGAGACAATGAGGATGCCTATCGCGCAGTCAGCATATTGCGGCGAGCGGTGGAGCTGCAGGTGACAAATGCCTCGCACGCGGGCAACGAGAGCGGCCAGAGGATGCAGAAGCGGCAGCGGCACGCGGTTTCATGGGAGGAACTGCGGCAGCACCCACTGGAGCGTCTTTACGCCCCTGTCGGCGCCTCATTGGCGAACACCACTCAGTCGAAGAAGACTGCCGCTTCCACGAACGATGATGATCTATCCCACAGCTCTGACACGATGCAGAGCGGCGAGGAGATATGGGTGGAGCTGGGCATTGGCGGTCTCAAGCGCGAGTTGCGCTCCTTGTTCCGTCGCGTCTTTCTTTCCCGTCTTCCGTCGCTTGCCCCGCTGGCAGAAGCCTTGCAGCTTCAGCACGTTCGCGGTGTCCTCCTCTACGGCCCTCCGGGCAACGGCAAGACTCTGATCGCGCGCAACCTCTTCCGACTGTTAGGCCCCAACACCAGTCTATCGGTTGTGAACGCGGCCGACATTCTTTCTAAGTATGTCGGCGAGTCGGAGAAGAACCTGCGCGATGTATTTGAGGGCTACCAGCTCGGCACCAGCACCAAGGAGAACGAAGAGAACGGGAAGGGCGAAGATGATGGCCGATCGGCGAAGAAAGCCAGAGACAGGAAACCGGGGTCGCTGCAGGTGCTCGTCATTGACGAGTTCGAAGCCCTCTTTCGTCGCCGCGGTCACTCCAGTGACGAGAGCTCCGCTAAGGCGGTTTACGACGGCGTAACGAACACGCTCCTCTCCTTAATGGACGGCGTGAAGAGCCGCAACGACTTGCTGGTTGTGGGGCTCACCAACCGACTGCAGGCGATCGACCAGGCACTTCTGCGTCCCGGACGCTTTGAGGTTCTGATTGAGATCCCCCCTCCGGATGTGCCCGGCAGGGAGGACATCTTCTTCATCCACACGGACCGCCTCCGCGAGCATCACTTTCTCTCGCCAGATGTTGATCTACACACGTTGGCTCTCGAGTCGGGAGGATTTTCAGGGTCTGACATTGCGGGGGCGGTGCGCTCGGCTGTGAGCTACGCCCTTCTGCGCTACCGCACAGAAGGGCTGTTCGCGAAGAATGATGCGCTGCATTCAGGCGCCGAGAAGGGGACACAGGCGGCATCAGGGGAAGCCGCGGCAGACCGCGCGGCGGAGTACGGCCATCGCCCCGGCGATATTGATGGCTCTGGCAGAGTATTTACGGGTTTTGAAGAGGAAGAGAACAGTGAGCACGCGACAGCAGCGTCATCATCTTCCTCCTCATTCCAGGTCAATCGCGCAGACTTCGAAAAGGCGATGAAGGACATCCGCAGCGCCAAGGATGAGGCCTCCGCGCTGTCTCAGCTGTCCACCGACGGCGACGGCGCTGGAATGGATATCATGGACTACGACGGTACCGTCAGCCTCAACGTACATCGCGCCACTAGAGCAATAGAGCGCGTCATGCAGAGCGACCGCACCAAGACAGGGATGATTGCCATCACCGGGGCACCAGGTACGGGCAAGTCGACGATGGCGCGTGCACTGACCCGAGTGCACGACTTCACAACGGTGCGCTACTTTTCCTGCCGGCGGCTGACCGAGCTGCGCGACCGCGAGGAGCAGCTGGCGAGGCTGCGGGACGCTTTGAGTGAGGCCTCGCACACAGAGCGGGGCCTGGTGGTTCTAGACGACTACGATGCGCTTGTGGACTCCATGGGAGGTGGCGGCTACACGACCATGACGCTGCGTGGCCTGCTGTACGAGTACATTCACCGTCCTGGGGGCGTGAGCCGGGCCCTCATTGCGGACTCGCCGCTGGCCACCGCTGAGGAGGCTGGTAGGGAGGCGGAGGTGGGCAAGGTGGTGGTGAATGCCGGCAGCCGTGCGTCTGCTGAGCGCAATCGCCGCGTGCTGGTTCTCACCTCCTCCCTCCCTTCTGTGTTGCAGCAACTGTCTTTTGACGTACACCTTCGTGTCCACTCGTTGCTGCGTCGTGGTGCTGCAGTTCTGCTCGAGCAGTACCGCGTTGTTGATGAAGCCCACGCGGCTGCCGCGGCGTCTGCTTACCCGGTCTCGATGAGCTATCGCACCTTTCTGCGTGTGACGGACATGGCATTGCAGGGGTGGATCCAGCGAGAGAGCGTGAGGTCAAGGAGAAAGCAGCATCGCGTTGAAGGTAGTAATGAGGGTGTAGCGAGCGCGGGTGTGGTGCTGCCAGCGTACTTCGCGACGTCGGAGTCCATGCGCAGCACCTACGACATGCTGTATGCGGAGCAGACGCTGAAAAACTTTTTTTCAGTCACGACGGACGAAAAGAATGGTGAGTTTGTTGCCTCTGTGCGCGCCACAGTCGCGAACATGGGGCTGATGGACCCCTATGAGGGCTGGAAAGGAGGGGGCATCGAGGGGGACATGGGGGAAGACGAAAAGGTCGATATGGAGGACGCATCGGGGTATGCGGGGGAGACGCCAGACGTTGATGCTGTTGTGGGTGCGGCCGATGAGGTACTGTGGTAGCCAACGTTTTCTTTTTCTTTTTATCATTGCTCCAATAGGTCTTTGTATTTGCGGCGGCTTTGTTTTCACCACTGCCAGTTATGGTGCAGCGTATCTACTGAGTGGTGAACGCTCTGTGCGATGCGCCTTTTGCTGGGCGTTGCTCACCCTTGATTTTGTTCTGGTTATGGCTTGAAATAATCTTATGTTTGTCGTATTTGTTTCTCCCCCAGAACCATCTGTATGAGCAAAGCTAAAACCTACACGAATATGGAAGTTGCTTGGCTGCCTTCTCGGTGGTGGTGCAGTTTCTTCATTGTGAGCCCATCGTTTTGATCTTGAAATAGCATCTATATTGATGCCAAGGCGGAAGGCTACATCTTCAAAGAAGGCAACAACGTGAAATAGCTCAGTGCTGCGAACTTTACCCTCGCCACTGCGCGTCCCCTGCGTTTTCTTTAAATACGGATATGCTGTTGTCGTGCAAAACGGCCCCTGTCTTGAACTGCTGTGTCCTTTACCCCTTTCTGAGCCCTTTTCTTTCTCTGCGTCCGTTGCGTTGCTCATTGACGTGCAATTCGTTCGCTTTCATAATAATAATAATAGAGGAACGCGTTGTTACTGCTGTGTATAAAAGGGCAGCTATTATTGCCTGTTTGCCGTAGTTGAGAGTGCACTTTGTTTTTTTTTTTATATTTTCGAAACCTTCCCACCCCATATTTTGGCGACTATTTGCGGTGCATGTGTTTGGTGTAGAGCAACGAACATCTGCAAGAGGCGTAAAACTATTTCGTGAAACAGGTACAGGCGAAAACAACACTTGTACGGAGCCTTCCTTCCTCGACACGGTATCACCCCCGGGAGCGCGCAAGTAAGTTGCATATACAATCTTCTTCATCGATTCAGCTGACTGTTGCTCGGCGGAGCTCTTCTTCCTTGAGTATTTTCTCGCGACTCCACAGGCCTCTTTTTATTATACGGTTGGCCTTGGTTCACGAGCAAGGCGGGGCCGTTAAGCAACCTACTCGAAAGCGCTGCCGGCCTTTTTTTTTTTTAAAAGCTTCTTTCCCTCCTTGGCCGAGTGCAACGTGCTTTAATTCTGCCCTTCACTGAGTTTCGTATTTTTTTTTTATACTTTTATCATTCTTATTAGCCGTCTTGTGACGAGCCGCAAAGAAGTACACGCTGCGGCCATGTGGAGGGCATCCCGTTTCTTATTGAGCGCAGCCACGACTGCTGCTGCGAGCGTTGGCCAGGCGAATGTGCAGACGGCCGCCACCGCTGTTTCTAGTACCGCTGCTGCTACTCTCTCTGCGACTACTACCACTTCCGTCAACGCCCAGCCGGAAAAGCGACCCATTTACATGGATAACCAAGCTACCACCCCGCTGGACCCGCGAGTGCTGGATGCGATGCTGCCCTTCATGACTGAAGACTACGGCAACCCGCACAGCCGCACCCACCAGTACGGCTGGAGCGCTGAGGGTGCTGTGGAGAAGGCCCGCAAGCAGGTGGCGGATCTGATCGGGGCCAGCCCGAAGGAGATCTTCTTCACCAGTGGTGCCACCGAGAGCAACAACATCGCCGTTAAGGGCGTGGGCAACTTTAACAAGGCCAAGAAGAACCACATCATCACTCTGCAGACGGAGCACAAGTGCGTACTGGACTCGTGCCGGTACCTGGAGATGGAGGGCTTCGAGGTGACCTACCTTCCGGTGATGAAAAACGGGATTGTTGACCTGAAAGTGCTGGCTGCGGCTATCAAGCCCACCACCTGCCTCGTCTCTTGCATGGCAGCGCACAACGAAATCGGTGTGCTGCAGCCCATCCGCGAGATCGGTGCCCTCTGCCGTTCAAAGAAGGTTCTCTTTCACACCGATGCGGCGCAGGCGCTGGGCAAGGTGAAGCTCGACGTGAACGCGGACAGCATCGACATCATGTCCATGTCCTCGCACAAGATCTACGGCCCGAAAGGCTGTGGTGCCCTCTATGTGCGGCGCCGTCCGCGCGTGCGGCTGCGTTCCCCCGTCAGTGGCGGTGGGCAGGAGCGTGGCATCCGCAGCGGCACAGTGGCGACACCGCTGGTGGTAGGCATGGGGGCGGCGTGCGCCGTGGCGATGCAGGAGATGGAGCGTGACATGGCGCACAGCATCAAGCTGCAAAAGCGCCTGCTCGACGGGTTGCAGAGCCGCCTGCCGCACCTCGTCGTGAACGGCGATATGGAGCACCGCCTGCCGGGCAACCTGAACATCAGCTTCGCCTGTGTGGAGGGCGAAAGCCTGCTGATGGGCATGAAGGATGTCGCGGTTTCGAGCGGCAGCGCATGCACGAGCGCGTCACTGGAGCCGAGCTACGTGCTGCGTGCGCTCGGCGTGGATGCCGAAAACGCACACACGTCTATTCGCTTTGGTATCAGCCGCTACACTACCGAGAAGGAGGTGGATTTGGTGATTGAGGAGTGTGTCAAGAACGTGGAACGGCTGCGTGAGCTGTCGCCTCTCTGGGACCTCATGCTGGAGGGCAAGTCACTGGCCGACGTGCAGTGGCGCTAATTGACGGAAGAAATGAAAAGAAAGCAACAGCGGCAGACCTGTGGCTTCGCTGCAGGTCTGAATACGCCAGACGAATGCAGATGCGAGAGGAAGAATGGGCACGGGGAAGCTACCCTGTGATGGGGCAGTCCACAGAACTGAAGGCTGCTGTGGCTTCCCCACTGATTCTTTTAAACAACTTTGAAGCGTTGATGCTCGGCGGCTTCCACTCGTAGTGTGGCGCTTCGGTCGGCGCTTACGGACGTACACGCTCGCGTTCTCTTTTTTCCCTCTTTTTTTTTTTGGCTCTTTTCTTCTCCGTTAATCGAAGTTCCGCGAGTCCTCTACGGGAAATGCGGGGGAGGACGCCAGCGGGTGCCTGCCGTTCTTTTGTTGCTGCCCCCCTTTTTCTTTTTGCCTCCTTTTCTCTTTCACAATATTTATCATTGTTGGTTCTTATTTGGTGTGGTGAACGTACGTTTGAATTTTCACCGTTTCTTTCTCTAGCACCCTTAGGCCTTCTCTTTACGGGCTCAGGGGTAGCGTTGATGCTCGTCCTTGTTGCAACGTTTGTGCTTCGACGGAAGACTCACTTATTGAAAAATAATACATAAATAAATAAATAAATATATATATATGTATATGTATAACGGAGGAATATTTTGTTTCTCAAGCTGCTCTTACTTCTCTTGGTGCTATCGCAGTATATGTTGGCGACGCGTGCACGTGCTACACCCTAGCTCTCGTGTTGAGTGCGTCTGTAGGTGTGTCTTGTTGTTGTGTTCTTTGAGCTTGGAGCCCATGATGTATTTCCCCCTTTCACTTCTGCCCCTGTCTCTTCCCCACGCTTATTTTGAACTGGTATAATCTCTGGCTTTCCCCGTGTGTAGATGCTGTATTCCGCCAATTCCGCGAAAAGAAGTAAAACACAGGCACACCCCTTTCATTGTGATAGTCATGTCTGACATGAGCGACCGACTAAAGGGAAAGTTGAAGAAGATTGCTCGGCAGAGTCCAAACGGGTACCGCAAGCAGCGTCCGGGCAGCGGCCCGCGTCGTTTCACCGATGACACCCACCCCAACTCGAAGCGTCCGCGAGGGGAGGAGGGCGAAAGGTTCGCCGGCAGCGGCAAGTCCGACAGTGGCGGTGGTGGTGGCGGCAATCGTGCGCCGGCAAGGGGTGATAGCGGCGAGGGAGATGACGAGGGCCCAGTTTTAGGCGTTATCCCGAAGATCACTTTGGAGGATATGGGCGGCTTGGCAAAAGAACTTCCTGTTATTAAGGAGCTGATTCAGCTGCCCATTCGCATGCCTCACTTGTTTAGCTGCCTTGGCGCGGACCCGCCGTGCGGTGTGCTTTTGCATGGGCCTCCAGGAGTGGGCAAGACAAAGCTCGTCCACGCCATCGCCGGCACTCTGCAGGTCCCGTTGTTCTTCGTGTCTGCACCAGAGATCGTCTCGGGTATCAGTGGCGACAGCGAGGCCAAGTTGCGCAACCTCTTCATGGACGCAGTGGCTGCTGCACCTAGCATTGTCTTTATTGACGAAATCGACACCATTGCCGGCCGCCGCGAGGACGCCCAGCGTGGGATGGAGGGCCGCATCGTGGGGCAGCTGCTAACCTGCATGGACCAGGTGTCGCAGGCGTGGCGGCAGTACAACAAGGTGGTGTGTGTGATGGGGGCTACGAATCGCCCCGAGGCGCTTGACACCGCGCTGCGCCGCGCCGGCCGCTTTGACCGCGAGATCGCCCTGGGTATCCCCTCCATCGACGAGCGCCAGAGTATTTTGAAGATAATCTGCGCAAAGCTGAACCTGGCTGAAGGCGTTGACTTTTTCGAGCTAGCCAATATGACGCCCGGCTATGTCGGGGCGGACTTGCACCTTCTCGTGAAGGAGGCATGCATCTTGGCGATCCGCCGCAAGTACAACGAACTCGATGAGCGCGGCGCACTCGACGACGTCAACCCGGAGGAACTCACGGGATTCTGTGTGACTTTTGAGGAGCTGCAGGAGGCAACGAAGCGGGTGCAGCCGTCCGCCATGCGAGAGGGCTTCACTACCATTCCGAACGTGTCCTGGGACGACGTTGGCGCGCTGGAGGACGTGCGTGAGGAGTTGATGACGAGCATCCTGCAGCCGATTCGCGCACCGAAGCTGCACCACCGCTTCGGCCTCGACCACCCTGTTGGCGTGCTCCTCTACGGCCCTCCTGGCTGCGGTAAGACGCTGGTGGCGAAGGCGATTGCCAACCAGTCCGGTGCGAACTTTATCTCGATTAAGGGGCCGGAGCTACTGAACAAGTTCGTGGGTGAAAGCGAGCGCAGCGTGCGCATGGTGTTTGCCCGTGGACGCGCCTCAGCGCCGTGCGTGCTGTTCTTTGACGAGTTAGACGCTCTGGCGCCGCGCCGTGGGTCTGACCGCGCCAACCCTAGCAGTGAGCGCGTCGTAAATCAGTTGCTGACGGAGCTGGACGGCGTGGAGGGCCGTAAGGACGTCTACGTGATTGGGGCAACGAATCGACCGGACATGATTGACCCGGCCATGCTCCGCCCTGGTCGCCTGGACAAGTTGCTCTACGTGCCGCTGCCTTCGGCCGAGCAGCGCGGGTCGATCTTGCAGACACACGCGCGCCGCTATCCCGTGCACGCCGATGTGGATATGAATCGTCTGGCATATGACGAGCGTTTGGCGGGCTTCAGCGGAGCGGACTTGGCGGCCTTGATGCGGGAGGCGTCGTTGGCGGCGCTGAAAGGGGTTTATCAGTCGCACACGAAGGACGAGCTGGAGGAGCTGGAGCGCGACATCACCGGCAAGAGCGCCAGTTCAGCTGATTTGCCCACCATCACACTGGAAAACTTCGAGACGAGCCTGAGCAAGGTGAAGCCGTCCGTGTCGGCTTCCGATCGCGCCAACTACGAAAGCATGAGCGCTGAAATCCGCAGCAATGCCAAGAGCACGGGATAAGACAAAGAAAATGTAGAGACTACACACGCGTGGGGGCCCGAATGGCACGTTTGTAAAGCCAAGACTGGTGAGAGTTGCTCTCGACGAGTGGCTACTGCAACTCTCCTTTCCCTTGCTGCTCCACTTTTGCTAGTGGTGCTCCTTCAGTTTCCCTTTAAAGCCCGCTGCGCCATTTTTTTTTTTTTTACGTACGATTAACTAATGTGTTGACCAAAGAAAAACGTGGGCAACGATTCTGAGAAGCACAACAGCTGCCGGAGAGTAGGCCGCTCTATGCTGCAGCGTTGGAGCCTTCTGTTGAAAAATTAGGCAGGGCACAAGATTGCTGCGCTGCATGAAGGCCCAAGGATAGGCGTTGGGCAGAAATGCAAGCTTGCAGGCGTTTTTATGGGTAGCAGCTTCTCTCCAAGATGGAATGAGCAAAGATATGCAGATTTGCTTTCTTCTTCTGTTGCTGTGACTTCCAACGACCGAACAGCCCTGCCCCCCTCCAAACACCCTTTGCCGTTGCTACTGTGTTAACTTCTTGACTCTCTCCACTCGTTCTTGCGACCGTTGTTGGCAATAACCATAACCACACCGCGTCCACACAATGGAGGGAAATCCGGAACCCGTTGTGGCCGTGTTATTGCTGTGGACGACCCGCTTACTCTTTTGTAGTTCTCACATACACAGCTGTGCAGAGTTCCTTTTTTTTTTCGTAGTGCTTGGAGGGCGATGTTTCATCGTTGTTTGCAGCACTTTGATGTGCCGCGGCCAAACGTCGAGCGGCGAAAGCGGCGCCGCGGCGGTGCTGGCGGGGGTAGGGGGGCTGCTGCGCGCGGTCTGGGCATGCCGGACCTGCCCAAGAGCGCCGGTGGGTACGTCTTTCAGCAGCTACGTCCACGCCTGCCCATTCGCTGGCAGTACGGCTGGCGTTGGAGCGCACTGAAATGCCTCTGGGTGGGCGGCTGGGGCTCCTTTATTGCGTACTTGGGATACGTGATGTTCTTCAAGTACACCAATGAAGATATTGCAGAGCAGGCCACGCAGTATACGTACGTGCGCAATGACCGAGGGGAGGTGGTAGATATTGGGTTTAAGCCCATCATCGACGCTACGAAACGTGCTCGCCGTCGCGCGGACCGGTTGCTGGACCCTGATGAGCAAGATTGAGCTGTAGCAATGGGCCAGGAGAGTCAGCAAGAAGTGGCGTAAGGTGTCGTGGCCTCACGTCGTTCTCCCTCCTGGGGCGCTCTTCCTTTGTTGCTGTGCAGACGACCCTGTTTCTTTTTTTTTGTTCCCTGTCACCGCTTTACCCACGCATGGCCCTCCATGCATCACAGGCACATAAAGGAGAAAAATGTGTGAGCACTCGACTCACTGCAGGCCATTGCCTTTGAAAATGTGACACTGCACAATGGAAGATAGGGGTGGGTGCGCGCTTTACAGCAGCGCCCATATATATATATATATATAGATAGATAGATAGGCCCCTCCACACACACAAAAATGAATTGCTTTGCCCATCTCCGGCGTAAGAAATTGGAGAGTGTGCCGTCGATTCCCTTCTGTTACGATCTGATCTGTCTTCTCTGCATCAACTTGTCACCGTGTGCTTCGTAATGCGTGGGTGTAACACCGTCTCTCTTCCACCATAAGATGGAGCAAAGTCGAAGGCAGGTCACGCGTGCCATTAATATTCTTGGGCAAGCGACGCTGCAGAGGCGTTTGCATATATAGCTGTCTCACACTACCCGCCGTGCTTATTTGCTTTCGAGTCGACTGGCCGCTTTTTCGTTCATTTGCACAACGTTGAGTTGCCCATTGCGCTATCGGCGTGTGCGTTGTGTGCGCCGTGCACTGACGCATCATTTCCCCCCTTTTTTCATTTTCCCTCTCCCTCTGCAGACATGCTCATCAGCGGTGCCAACGCGTCGCAATCAACGGTGGCTCCCAGCGCCGCCATGACGGAAGACGGTCAGAGTGTGCGGCAGCTCAACCTGAACTTTACAGGAAATGGAACCACATCGGATGCTCAGACGGCGAGCTTCCGTTACGCCGGCACGACCGAACGCGGCCCCGCTTCTCTGCAGCGTCGCGGAAACCTCGTCCTCTTTGTGAAGTCGAGTGACAACGAGTCTGATGGGCAGCAACGCCCCATCAACAATGCATCGCTGCAGTCACAGCAGAACGGCAGCGGAGGCAAGGGGAGCAATTCGGACAACTCACAGACAGACACAGAGGAAGGCGAGGAAGAAGAGCAGGAGAATTTGTTGTCGCATGTCATATCAACCGTCAGCAATAGCGGGTCCTCCGTGCTGAACTCCGTTATTGGCGCAGCTCGAAAGCCACTGCTCACAGTAGCCATTGTGCTGCTGTACTTCCTCTTGCTGGATATTGTAATGCTGGTGAGCAACGAGCGACTGAATCGTGTTCTGCGCCGCGTCCGTGCCGCCGACAATGACGCCCTTGTGCTGCTTTCCTCGAGCCTCGTTCGGCAGCTGAGGGGTGCAAAGAAAGACTTGTACGACACTGTGGCGCAGAGCAATCCGCCGGAGACGCTCGAGCGACTGGAGATGATTCAGCACAGGGTCTTAGCTCTGCAGCGCGTCTGCAACCGCAGCATTGCCCGCCTCCACGCGAAGCTTGCCTTCCCGGGATCGGCCGAAGACCTTGCCTTCCTAATTGAGGAGCACGTTGCCTATGATGCCCAGCTGCAGCACCTCGCAACCAAAGAATTGGAGTGGCTACACACCATCATGTCTTCCTCCGTTGTGCACTTAAGCGACGAGGTCCCTGAGGGGCAGCGTTTCGTGTTCGGGTCGCACGCGGCCGCTTACGGGGCGACAGCTGGTAGCACTGGGGGTGGCAGTGAGGGGAAAGAAAAGTTAGAGCGCGAGGGGGCGATGGAGGCAGGGGCGCAGTCGAACCCGCTTCGCAATGTGCGTCTTGAGCGCGTCCAGGAGCCCGCTGGCGGTAGCGGTGCTGCTAATCGCGTGTCAGCACAGCCAAGGAGTCGTTTGGCGCGTGCTGCCTCTGCTGCGAAGCAGCAGAAAGCTCATGGAAACGGCGAAGGGACGCAGGATGAGGCGGCGGAGGGGGTCGTAGGGGGCATCCTGCTTTTACTGAAGAATAGATGCATAGCGTTTGGCATTATTTGCCTGCTCCTCGCTGCAGTGCTCCGGATGGGGTGAGGCAGTGCAGCACGGCACGCTGGCCTAGGGCAGTCAAGGAAGTTGAACCAACATCACTGCAGATGGCGCAGCGAACGAAGCTCGCTTCATGTGCTTCTTGGGCCTTTCTCTCTTCACTCTCCCCAATGTTTCTTTCGTTTTTTTTTTTTTGACACGCGGCTCGGCTTTGGCCGCCAGTTAGGCGTAGCTGTCATGCGACTGCGCTAGGTTTCAGCCAAAGAAGCACAATGGGGGAGCTCCCTCTAAAGGCTGTCAGCAGCGACGAGAAGATGTGCGCGTAACGAATTAATAGTCAGAGTGACGCACACGCGTGGAAGCAAGAAGGGTCTGTATTTTCCAACGCGCGGCTTGTTGTGGTTGTTGCTGTTGTTGTCGACGTTGCGTGAGGGCTTCTTCAAATTCAGAGAAGTGAATAGTCATCTTGGTTTTTTTCCTTTCGCTGCTATGCTAGTCCGTTTTTTTTTTTTTTCGTATTTGCGTGGATTCGAGTGTTTTGATTTGGCTCATTCTGCTGTACTGCTGCCCTCCATCACCCTCGACGCCCCACTTCTTGAACGGCGACCCCGCCTTTCTCTAAGGCTCACATTTACATTTCTTCTCCCTTGTGGAGCGACGGTTTACGCATCTTTGCCGACTTCCTCATACACTTACATATGCATGTATATGGATTGCAAGGTGGGCTCGCTTAACTTTCTGAAGGTGCGAGAGCATCCTCGCTCGGTATGAACAGCAGAAACACGGCTATTGTACCTTTCGTTCTTCTTCTTTTTTGGTTTTCTATCTTTGCTTACTTTAAGAATTCGATGAACAGAGCCCAACACGCTGAGCGGTGGTGCCACTTCTTCCTTTCCCTTACCCCGGGTGTGCCTTTGTTTTCTTGCGTTTGCGTTGACGTCAATCAAATTGAAGCACCCTCACTAGAGAACAATGAAAGTGCCGGATTTCTCGATAAGGGAATAGCTGATCAGCACTCGCCCACCCGTCTGTCGCTGCTTTTCGAAAGTTGCTCGTCATTCTCTTGACCATAAACGGGCCTTGCGCCGCCGGCCTCTGCCTACTTCCGGATAGATGCAGAGGAATATGCCCTCGTTCCACTCCCCCCCTCATTCCTCTACACTGTTCTTATTCGCCTGACTTTCTCCTTTTGGTTTTCTTCCTGAGCCCGCTAATAATCAATCCCCCCTTTTACTTGCTGTTGCTGCGGTTCCACTGGCACACCCACCTCGCCTTACCAAAACCGTGCACTTGACTGTGCAGAGGTATGCTGCGGCTGTGTTGCTTGCAGTGTCTTTCTCTCCCCCAGCCCTACTGCTTCACGCCTCCTCTAAGCGGCCTCCTGCGTAGCATTCATCATGCCGGCCATGCATCAGCGATGCATCTCGGCTCATCTCGACGTGGCCGGTGCACTGCGCTTGAGCCGGCTGTGGCGCATGCGCTTTGACAAGGCACCGCTGCCACCTCCACCTTCTGCCTCCGCGTCTGCGACGACAGCGAATGGAGATACGACGGACGCTCGAGCCGTCCATACCACTGCCTCCACTTCATCCACCGCCACTGCTTCACCAACTCCTCCTCCACGGGTGTCGTATTGCAGCTTGCCAGAGAGCATGTACCCAAAAGAAGTGTCAGCCGACTTTACACCTTTTCCGCTGCCAAAGCACGACGAGTCGCTCGGCTTTGGACCGGTGCGGCTGCGCAACGTACCGGACATTGAGGCTGCGCGACTGCGCATGGCTTCGTCAGTGGCGACTGCGGCGGCACCTCGGCAGGCAAGCGCTCGCTCTGCTCCGGTGACAACGACGACACTGCTTGACGATGATGAAGAGGAGGCAGAGGTCTTGTCGGCCTCCCTGCTGTGGAGCAGTTTAGATGCCACAGATACTAGAGCGGCGTCTCCAGTGGCGGCGGGCACTGTGATGCCGCTGCTGGCTGATGATGCTCACTCGCGCTCTACCGCCGTGGGGACGCCGTTCACCGAGGAGGGAGATGACGACGACCTGAGTGGCTACCACACGCATCCGCAGTTTCCGCTGCTCGACATTCTGGAGTGTGACCGCAGCGTGGAGGACCTTTTGACGCAGTTCTGGAGCCGCCCTCAGCGGGAAGCACGAAGCGCGACAGTGCTCGACTTCGCCTCTACGCTGCAGAAGCGCAGCAACGAGGAACTCACTCGCATTTTCTACGAGTTGAGTTCCCTCTTCACGTGGGACGGCAACGGGCTGCAGTTCTTGGTAACGAAGGTGGTGAAATACGGTCGCGGCTACACCGTCACGAGTGAGCTGACGAAGGCCTTTGTGCAGCTTTTGGATGCAATGACTGTGACGTTTATGGATGAGCAGCCACAGCGTCTAGCGGAGTCGCCAGCTCTCTTCGCACAGGTCCTTCATTTTTTAGCTTTGGTGAAGATCATGGAGCCGAACAAGTGGTACTCGCTCACCGCAAACTCGATGCAGAACCGCGCGGACTACTCCCACCCCCGGGGTGTCAATCGAACCACGGCCTACGTGACTGCGGGGCGGAATCTAGTGGATTTCTTGGAAGACATTGTCACGGCGGGGCATGAAGTCGACGAGAATGCAGACTTGCCCCCTTCTAAGGAGGAAGCCGAGCATGCGCTTCGTCTCACGGCAACGTGGTCGCCTGACGATATTCTTGATGTGCTTGCCGGCTTTGCAGGCATTATGCCAGATGGCAAGGCGCCTTCCGCGGTGACTGCTGCCCTCCTGGACGAACTGTGGCGGCAATGGTCGCGCCTCGACTTTGAGCTGACGACGCCGCAGCACGCAGAGCAGCTGGAGAGGCTGTACATGCTACTGCAGGTCATGGACGTGCAGCGCGATGCCGTGCTAGATGCATTGCTGGGGGGTCAGCTGCGTGGGCACAACAGCGCATCTGGCGCTTCTGCCTCGCTGTTCCGCGAGCGCGATGACACGCCCCCGCTTAAGCTGGCGGCGTCGCTCACGGAAGTTCGCGGACCAGACTTTTTCTCTGCCGTGTCGAAAGACAGGCGTGCAGCGGTGAAGACGGCCGCGCTGGCGCTGCTGGCGTCGAGTTTGGCGAGGGCACGTGCGACGCAGGACAGGCCGCTGCTCCAGGCGCTTGTGGAGAGTGGGGCGGAGCTGCTGCAATCGCTGGACGACAAAGAACTCGCGCGCACTTTTGCCCAGCGTGAGGACTTTGATGCCACGATGTTGAGGGCGATTCCACATATGTCAAGTGTAGCGGATCGACTCAGCGCGCAGGACCCGTCGTGGAGCGTGTATCCTTTGACACGCACTGTAAAAGGCGGCCTGCCGGATACGGGCGCCATCCTCGCGCACCTCCGCGCGCACCCGGTGCCCTACATCACCTTTTTCGAGGGCCGGCGTGTTCATCCGGTGCGTGCCCTCACGGCGAATCTCGATTTTATCAAGGCGATGGACAACGTCTTTCTCCTGCACTCGAGTGGCGTGTCGACGCACGTGAGCGGGCTTGTTTCGGTGGTGCGCCGCCTGCGCAGCGGCAAGGATGCACTGATTGTCACGTCCAGCTGCCTACGTGCCTTGCAGGCTGCTGCGCAGTGCGGGCTAACCGAGAAGATTCGCCGCAGGGCGGACCGTGCGCTGGACATTGTCGCCTACGAGCTAGAGGCGGGCCGCGCTATCCTGGTGCCACTCAGCGAGGAGCTGTATTTGCACGACGCTGGTACGTACTGCGACGAGGATCTGATGTTGTGGACCCTCGCAGCCTACCTGGCACGTGACTTGCCACTCGTGAAGGTGCACACAGTCATCAGCAAACTTAGCCCGGCACGGAACCCGCATCACATGCTAAAGGCCGAGTTCAGCCCGGTAGCGAGCACGACGGATCTGTATGACGCGTCGACCCCACTCCTGCAGTCGCTACGGAGCAAGGAACTGCGGTCGGTGACGCATCATCCGCTGTTGCAGCGACCAGTGTCGGACCGTCCACACTCGCTCTACAATGTGAACCCGATTCGTGCCCGCTTTGTCTACCGCCGCGACAAGGCCTTGTTTGACAAGTACCACACAACGGCCCGCAATCTTGCTCCTGGCTTTAGTCAGGGTGCCCTGAATAGCGATCTCCGCGGTCTTGGGATTTACACCCCCGACCATCCCCAGGTGCCGTACACACCTGTCTCCGAGCTCATGGCACGTCCTGTGCCCAGGTGAGTTGGTCGACCTGACGCAGGAGGCGTGTGCTATGCGTCTTACTCTGACATTTTCCTGGGCCAGCTGGCGAAGTGCTCGGGAGTTTGTCGTGGCGTGCCGCCGCAAACAGTGCGTGCATTCCCGAAAGGCCGACCTTTTTTTTCCCCTTTTCACAGAGCCGTGATGCGTCCTGTTCTCTTGTGCGTAGGTGTTTGGAGCGGTGCTGTGCGTGTTGTTGCGTTTGCGGAAGGCCGACAAGGATGGGAACTTCTGAGGTTACCTGCTCCCCCCCTCCCCTCCGCCGCCTGGGACCTCATCGCCATTACTGACCATTTATTCCGTTTAACTTTTTAAATCCAACACACACCTACCTACGAACACATCCATACAGCGTTACGTATGGCCAATAAGTAAGAGGAGAGCTGCAGTGACCCGGAAAGATAGCCAATGAAGGGCACCGCGCTGCCTTCTTTTTTTGGTGCGGCGAACCGACGGCGGGCCGCAAAGAGGCCGATAGCGTTGCCAGCTATTCGCCGTTTGTAGAGGTGCGGGGGAGAGAGCCGATGCGGGAGCGTGCTCTCTACTCAACAGCGGAGAAGAGGACACTCGCTCTTTTTCCACAGCTAATGTCCTCCGCCTCCGCCAGCGTCGCCGAACATTGAGCTGTGATGCAGTGTGCGCGTGCTTCTCTGTTTTTGGTGACTGTTCCGTTTGCACCTGCCGCTGCGTTTCGGCCTGTGCTGTGATTGCTTAGTTGGCTTCACTTTTTCTGCGCGTTTTCTTCCTTTCGAATCCCCCTCCCCCTCCCCCTTCCCCCTGCTCCTGCTCTCAGTGAAGCAATCCAGCTTCCCCCGCAATCATTCAAAAGAAGAAAAAAATAATTCACCGGCCGGCGCTTACTTTGAAAGGGGTGGCGGCTCGTTTTGTCTTTGCCCGCTTTTTGTTCTCTTCGCCATCATCGCGCAGCAATCCAAAACGGCAGGCACTTTCTCCTTCTTTTTTAAATTATTTTTGTCGAAGGTGCGCACTTCGCATTGCTCCTCAAAACCGGCCACATCGGTGAAGCACCACCCCCTTTATTCTCCCACTGCTTCAAAATCTTGCAACATGTTTTCGCAATCAAAATACGGGAACGTGTTCTCTCCGGGTGGGCCGTCGGCCGCCGTGAAGGACAAGAAGTCTGCAAAGCCGCTGACCCAAGCCCAGATGTACGAGCAGGCCCTCGTGACGGCGAATGTTTTCGTGGAGGATAGCCGAGCCCGTGTGTCCAAGTCGCTAGAGGCCTACTCGACCGTTGCCAACAGCAACTACTGGTTCTACGGGTACTTCGGTGGGAATATGATAATAACGATGGCGGCCTGCCTCGCCCTCGGCAACCGCTGGGCCTTCTTCCGGAGGTACAGCGGCTGGATCGCTCTTGCTGGTGGCTACTTTGGCGGTAAGGCCTGCCTCGACACGCATTCCTCCGTGCTGCTGGGTAGTGTCGTGAAACAGCTCGATCACGAGATGGAGGAGGCCATGCGGATGGACGAGCAGACGAATCGTATTCTGCCGGACTATATGCGAGAAGTGGACCGGCTGAAGAATTTGAAGTACGAGCTGCAGCCTAATTTGCCGGAGGCGGTAGAGTCGCGTTCTCAACACACCGAGCTGTCTCTTGACGATCGCGTCGATGCCCTCGTTGACGCGTACATGAAGCGCAAAGGGGTCTTAGAGAAAAAGTAAAGAAGGGAGATAGGGCGATTGAAACAAGCAAACAACGAACTCGTTGCCACTGCGAAGACCAAACAAGGCGATAATTCCCATGAAAGAGATGCGGCGCTTAAGTTCCGTCCCAGGGAAAGAGGAGAGGGCATTCATATCGTTTGTCTCTTCGCCCTTATTCCCCCGAGTTACCCGCGGTAGTGCGCGAGGATAGAGGAAATCGTTGTGCTGTTGGTTGGTAGTCACATGATGTGCATGAATCGGAATCCGCACTTACATCAAACAAACAAGCTGCAAAATACGAAAGTGTACGCTGAAAAGGAGTTAACGGATGATACAATTATTCACACAATGCTGATAGCTGAACCGGAGAAGGGTATTCGGCATGAACGAAGGAAGGTAAAGAGCGTAATACTACGGTTCCTTTTTAAAAAGTGACACTTTAGTGTTACACGGTGAACAACATGCGCTCTACAGCCCCTTTGGGGCTTCTGCGAGCCGAATAGGTGGGGAGGGGGGATTTGCGGCTCCTTGTGCTTCGGAACATATGGTTCACGCCGTTAGTTACGATCGTTAGTGATTTGGTTTTGTTGAGCACGTTTTCTGATCTTTTTACTTGGATTTCACCCCCTCCTTTTGCTTTTTGTTTTACTCACTCGCCCTCTTCAAACTGCATTCACGGATAATGCCCCCCCCCCCCCCCCCC
>LJSK01000077.1:57020-87034 GCA_001299535.1 Leptomonas seymouri
GGGGGGGGGGGGGGAGGGTGCAGCGGCGGTTGAAAGCAGCAACACACGCAGTTGGACGATGCACAGTGCCCGAGTCTGTGCGACACTTGCACTTTTACTACCGCTTCTTATTTTTGCCGTTTGTTGCTATCATGCATAAAGTGATCCATTCGTTTGTTTTCTTGTTGACTTCTTGGTGCTGCGCTCAGCATGTCTTGCCGCGCCATTCCATCGTGCTACGGCTTTGCCCACTGCCGTGTATGTCTTTTATTTTTTGAATTTCTTTTTTCTTTTTATATTTATTTTGGTGTAACCTCGTTGCGAGTTTGCTGAACTGCTATTCAAAGACACGAATGAAAGTGCTGAAAGAGCCAATGCAGTGGGGAGACAACACAGAGGAGCAAGAAAACCATCAAGAGGGAGGATGGGGGAGCGTAGGTGTCTCAAGAGCGTACAGGTGCTAATTGCAAAGGCGTATGTGTTCAGCGCAGGTGTGCACCATTGCTTTTTTTTTTTTTTCGGAATCGCTCTTGCTCTGCAGCTCGCCTTGATCTATTCTCTTGCTGAGACGACGCTAGTTCGATTCTCAAGATACGTGCTCGCTCGATGAATCGGACCATCAAAATATTGAAAACGATCGTCCGTTTCTTTTGTGTTTATGCCGTCTTCTCGCAGCTCGGTAGTGCTCAACACACCGACACGCTTCATAACTTATTCTCCCCCTCCCGCTTTATACAAGCACATTTCTCTGCTGCTGTCAGCACGCGTGTGCTGTAGGCCCCACTATTGGTGGTCGAAACGGGTACAAGAGAAAAGTGCAGCTAACAATATTCACGGAGTTGCGCGCCACAAATCGAACACCCTTTTCCATGTAGAGGAGAGTCATGCCCGCTACACTACCCGTTCGTGCGCCGCCGTACCTGGTGGACATCGCCGCCAACCTCACCGATTGTGTGTTTCGCGGGGTAGACTGGAAGGGCAACCGAGTCCACGAAGACGACTTCGATTTCATGCTCGCCCGCGCACAGGAGCACAATGTTCAACAGATAATCATCACCGGCACGAGCCTGGCGCAGAGTGCGAAGGCCATCGCGCTTTGTCGACGGTACCCCGACAGGCGCCTGCGCTGCACAGTTGGTGTGCACCCCGCCCACTCGGGTGAGTTTCTCCGCCCACTCGACCACGCAGAGGTGGAACGCGTCGTCAACAGCGACACCTCTGTTGTCCAACCCCAATACGCACGGGCGGAGATCTGCACGCAGGAGATGGAAGAGCGGTACGCTGCGGAGCGTCTCGCCTATCTGGTGGACTTGATCGAGAAGAATCGCGATGTGGTGGTGGCCGTCGGCGAAATCGGCATCGACTACGCGGAGCTGATGTGCTGCCCCCGCGAGGTGCAGGAGAAGTACTTTGAGCGTCAGCTTGCAGCCTTTGCTCCACTGCATCTACCTTTTCTTCTCCATTCCCGCGATTGCGGCATGGTGTTTGCGCATCAGCTGCAGTCCATATGGGCTAGGTGCAAGCCTGATCTCTCTTCTCCTGAGTTGCGTGGCGTGGTGCACAGCTTCAACGGCAGCCGTGAGGAACAGGACACGCTGCTTTCCATGGGCCTCTACTTAAGTGTGAACGGCAGCGCCTTTCGTGAAAAGGCACTTGCTGATCAGGTCGCTGCCATCCCGCTGAACCGCCTCATGCTAGAATCTGACGCGCCATGGTGTGATGTGCGCCCGAAGGACTACGGTGCGGCATTTGTGACAACAACGTTTCGCACGATCAAGCGCAAGAAACCTTTTGAGCTTGGCGCCTGTCTGGAGCGCCGCAACGAACCCTGCCACCTCGTTCAGGTGCTGGAGGCGTATATGGGCAGCCGGCGGGCATCGCCTGAAATCTCAGCGATCGAACAAGCAGCGGTGGACGCGGAACAGGTGGTGGCCGCCGTGTATGACAACTGCCACACGCTCTTTAAGTTGTAAGTGGGGGTGAGAGGGTGGGTGCGTGGGGTGGGGCAGACAATGAAGGGGGCCCCAGTGGGCCAATCCTCCTCAGTTTCAAATGCGCCAGTACTTCACTCGTCTGTGTGTAGTTGTTTAAGCGGGCTGTGCGGCAGAGGAGGGGGTTGGGGGCATTCAGTGCGTCTTTTCTTTTGGCTCTGTTGTATCCGCCGGCCCACTTCCTTGGCGCTATTTAAAAACAAGTGTCTTCTCCCCTTCACCTTTTCGTTCACACCGCTCCTTACACGATGCTCGAATCGAAAATAAGAAAAATAGAGGGGAAACAGCGCATTCCATCGGGGTGGGGTGGGGTGGGTGGGGGTGAGTGTGTATGAGGGAGGTAACGCATAGCTACCGAGCGTGAAAGAGTCGGCTGATGCAGGAGTCCGACGCCCCGCAATGAACCACTTTTGCGACCTTTGCGCATATGTCGGGCTTCAATCGTACAGAGCAGAGGGGCCTAGACACGCAACTAGGCCTATGCAACTTTGAAAATGCTACGGACATGAGCACCCCATTTGCCCCGGCTTGGGAGCTAAGCTGCGGATCGAGCTGGCGTTTCTATTGGCTTGAGTGCAAGGTGCAGATGCCGTCCTCACTCTCCAATTTTGCTCTCTCTCGTCTTCATTTTTTTGTCTTTATCGGCTTCTTGTGAAAAAGTCCGCGACCCCAACAAAAACCGATTTGAAAAGAAGAAGAAGGCAAGGACGAGGTCCTTCCAGATTTTAAAAGAGCGCGTCGCAATCAACTCCAGAGAGCAATAGACGCTCACCCTCACCTGCATACAGCAGTTACGGCAACTCCTACGCTGAGTATTCACCGCGACGGGTTCGCTCAAGTGACAGCAGCATCGTGCAGAAGGGCAATACAACAGGGGCATTCCTCACACACATATATATATCGTTCAGTTTGATTGGCGACAAAGGCGAAAATAACACTTGCGCGACGCGATTTTTGTTTTGTCGCCTGCTTCTACTTTTCTCACTTCGCTTCCCTCTCCGTCGTTGCGTTCATCTTAAAGAAAGGATGAAGCGAGAGCGTGATGTGGCAGGGATGGAGGAAGGTTCTGCTAGAGTATGCTCGAGCTCATCTTCACAGCCGTGCCAACGGCGCATCGTAAGTGGGAGAGAACACGGCTTCCCTAATCACACTTCGGTGATTGAGGAAATAGAGGATGTATACGAATATCAAACAATACTCTTGCGGTTTCCTTGCTTTGACTTCTTCCGTAACGTACACCTATGCGAGGTGGCCAGCGATAATCTGGACGAGAGCTCCAGCACGCACGCAGCACCAGCCTCGTCCTCCTCTCGCGCCCGACGCGAGATGAGTTTTGCGCCAGAGGCCCTTCAATTCCTGCCCAACACCCTCGAAACGGACGCCCCCATCGCGGTGCTCAATCGGGGGACGGCGAGTGAAATGATCTTCGAGGGCCAGTGGTGCGAAGCAGTAGGCGACGGCACCGCTGTGTCAAACCGAGCAGTGGTGCACCTCACCTCTGAAACGGCAGAGCCGTCTGCTCAGACATCGGATATGCCGTCTTCAGCTGCGGTCTCGGTCTCTGCTTCTTCTGCTTCCCCCGTCCTGGAGACGCCATCGCCTGTTGCCAGTCTCCTTCCGCATGCTGTGGCCGGCGTGACAGCGGATGAGGAGCGATATGCGCGCACAGAGCAGCTTCGAGGCTGGGTCTACGATCGTGTAGACGTTCCGTCTGCCGTGCTCGTGATGCAGCGAGTGCGCTAGGCCTTTCCTCACGTTGTTTTCTTGTTTGTTTAGCACACCTGCACACACACACACACACACACACACACACACCATGGGGGTGCGGTGTAGGTGATCCTGACGAGCAGTTTTTCTAGGGGGTTAATGAATAGCCGGAGTGCCACTTGCAATCAGTGATAGCGGTGAATGCCCGAAACTGCTCTTGCAGGCGATCATCGGTGACACCGACTGAATCCTGCTGTAGAGGAGCATGCTGGAGGAGCGCCGGAGCCACTTTGGCTGCACTTTTGATTCTTATTTTACTCTGCGGGGTGCTCGTGCGTGCCCATCGTTTTCCTCCCTATCATGAGAGAGGCTTCGTACTTCATAGAAGAAGCTGCATTTCAATTCTTATTCGTTTTCAAAGCCAGCACTCCCTGCAAGGAGGCTGTGGCCTTACAAAGGAAAGAAAAGGGCTCACCCGACGTATCTGCCAGCGTTCATGGGCACTCCGTAATCTGTGTGACCACCCTTCGGCTGTGATACTGGTACCGAGTCCAGGACATTGCGGTATGCCGTCGGTGGATGGCCTTTCGTCTGCACTTTTACTCTCTCACTTGTTTCACCCCTGCACGAGGGCTTCGTGCGAAATAGATTTTTTTCACCTCATCTTTGCTCCACTCCTCTTTCTGTGAGGCGCCTGACTTGCTTTTCTTGGATCTGACTATCAAACACATCGAGTCGTGTGTTCGTGTTGCTTCAGTGGTTTCTCAGGTATACATATTCTTTAGAGAAGTGCGGGCATGGCGTGTTCGCTTATCCATTGTGCCTAGGATCGGTGTAGTTGTGAACCTTGTGCTTCTCTGATTCGTTCAGCTGTGAGAGACAACAGCCCTTCGAAAGAGAGAGGGGGTACCGTTGGTAAGGCTCTTGCGTATTGCACGCGCACAGGAATGGAGTTCGAACGGGTGCCAGGCCGCAAAGCACCCGGCGTACCACCACCGACGTCAGCTGCTCGCTCTCTCCCAAGCGCGGAGCCCTCTTCTTCCATCGCGCCCAGTATCCGCCATGATGCCTGCACACGGACCGACAGTGCAAGCGCGAGGGACCACGCTCTGGTGAACTTCTATAAGGATCCCGCAGCTGCATCGGAGGAGCGGCTTCGGCAGCGGTGGGCCACGCTGGTGCAGCGGGAAGATCAGCTGAGCGCAGCTGAGCAATCCTTCGCGCAATCCGTTGCAGAGTGGGAGACGCAACGAAGACTGTGGGAGGCAAACTTCACAGAGAGGTTGATAGCTCTGGAGGCGCGTGAGGCGAAGTTGGGCAGTGCCTCTCACGTGTAGGCCCCTGAAAAGCAGGAATACGAAGTCCTTGGCGGGGTTTCGCCTCTTCGTTAAAGGCTAGACACTGGGGGAAGCAGTGATGGGATGGCGCGTTTGGCCACACTTTGCATACGTTGGCCTGCGGCTGCACTTAGCTTTCACAGTGCCTTTGCTCCACTTGTACAGCCCTTCTGCAGTAGAGAAGCGGAGGCTGGGTTGTTGAAGTTCCGGCCCATATCTTGATAGGGAGAAAGCTATCGCCTCCAAATCCCACTGGAGCTCCTTCTCATGGGGGTGCCGTACGCAGTGTGTTACGTGTCGCTTCGTTTGCATGTGTGTGGGGGAGGCGCTTTGTTTCTGCTACGGGCACGAGGCAAAAGGCCTTTGCCTTGCCATGGGCAGGTTTGCCATTCTTTGTTGTTTTGCTGTCTTGGGGGGTCGCCCTTCGCCTTGCTGTCGTGCCTTCGACTGCAAGCCTTTCTCCGTGTCGTGGTATCCACAACGGGAGCACATATCTGAAACACAAAAGCAGCAGAGCCCTTCCATGTCATGAATTCTGCGCAGGCCGGCGAAGGCAGCACCGACCACTTCCCCCCCGGCTTCGCGCTGGCGGAGGGCCCTGCAGCGGCTACGCAGCTCCTTCTGTGATGCACAACGGCATAGCGTTCCTTTGGACGTTCCCAGCAATGCCCACGCTGCGCCTTCTGCTCCTGCGGCTTGCTCTTTGCTCGTCTTACTGCTAGCGGTATTTCCCGCGCCGACTCTTGTTCGTGTCACGGCCCCAAGGCACCTTCTCTTTATGGAGACACTCAGAGCAGAACCAACTGTTAAATCTTCTCTACACGAAGCCCCCTCGAAGGAAGAGTGTTGTCCGCCGTTTCAGTTTGGCACGCACGCGGGCGATAGAGAAAAAGAAAACAGCGATGAATATTCCGCGGCGACTCCTGTACGGCACAACGCATGAGAACTGAGTGGATGAAGGGTACGAAGTGCGATTGGCTGGTCGTCTGCAGCCCACCCCACCTCACTTGTGCAGCTGCACATGAGCCGCCCCAGCAGTCTTCCGATTTTGGTGCGCCGAGCGGTCCACTCGCTGCGGTTTTATGATGCTGCTGCTGCGTGTTCGACAATTGGTGCCATGGGTGATCTGCGCATCGACGGGCTGCATGCGCCGGAGCTGATACGCTACTTAGCGCCGTGTCTTCCCACCTACACGCATACCCAGCTCACTGCGCTTCTGCAGGGTCTTTCATTACTGCGCGTGTCTCACTACATGATGACCGCCTATGTGCTGAAGCTCTTCCTTGCCGCACTTCGACAGAGTACCCATATGCAGGTATGTGGCGAGCAAGCACCAAGGTCACTGTCGGCGTTGTATCAAGAGGAGGTGGCTGCGGTAGCCGCAATGGCATCTGTGCTCCAGCAGCACCACACACAGCGGACCGTCCGTGCTTTTCTGGCAGCGGCAGATCGTGCATTGACGAGGAAAGGGGGTCAAGCGCCCGATGAGCGCGTGTGTGCGAGCGCAGATTCACAGGAGAAACAAGAAATGACTAATCGAGAACTGTGCTGCGTGCCGCCGTCGCGCCATTCTTCCTCGTGCGAGTATGGTGATCGCCAGGCAGCCGTGCAGCTACTTTATCTATTAGAGGTGTTCATTAATGCTGGTATTTGCGTGGCAGCACCGCACACCCCGCTTTGGCTGAGGCGCATGCTGAAGCTTGTCCCTTTGCATTTCTTCACGCTGCGCGAGATTCTGCACGTGCACACTCGATTGTTCTTAAAGGACGAGAACTCTGCGCCGTTTACAGCTGACACGGATAGTGTGGATCTTGCTTTTCTTGAATTCGAACAGTGCTGTCACATTGCCGGTGCCGCAGCGCGGCCCATGTGGGAGACCGTCAGAACAACGCATCGCTGCGCCACACAGCGAGTTGAGCAGGTGGATGCTGCCCAGCAAACAAAGCGCTTCTCCTTCGAGCACCAGCGGCTGTCGGAGGGCTTCGAAGGTAAGCTCTCTGCAGTGGAACGGTACGCCGTGCTTCGGTGCGCGGTGATGTGCAAACTTCGCGCGAATGGCGTGGGCGCTCACTGGGATTCCACAATGCTGCCTCATCCTTCCACTGGTGCAGCCACGTGTGCGTCTGCGGAAGCGTGGCGCCCCTTCTGGTGCGCTCTTTCTTTCTATCGGCTGACACGAGAGTTCTGTCGAGTTTTTTGCGCAGAGTCGTGGCGGTGGTGGCTGAGGAGGCTCGAGGATTATGTGGAGCGTCCGGGCATCGCGTTCACCACGCCTGTGAGATCTTCTTCCTCACTAATGGTCGTGCAGGACGCGACGCTGCTATCTATTGTACTTCTGCAATGCATGCACGCGCAGTATGCGCACAGCCTCGCCGCTGGAAGCAGCTCTGATGTTGAATGTCCGCCGAAAGCTGCACTATTGGAGGAAGGTACCTGTTTCGGGACACAAGTCGCTGATTCGGTTGACACCGCCATCCGTCTGCTGTGCATCTTGATGCCCCTATGCTGCACCCCTACGTCCCCGTCTCCGCTTTCCCGAACGGTAGAGTCTCAGACATGGGAGCTCTTGTCTCTTCTCTTAGCAATGGGCAGCGCAGCGCACGACGAAGCGGACGGCGTGTCTTTTTTCCAGTGGACAGAGATGCTGCTGCAGCGGCGTTCTCGGCTGCTCTGCAACGGCGGCGTTGCAGCTGAGGCAGCGCCATGGGAGCGCTTCTGCCAGGTGCGCACGGATGCGCTGTCATATTTGATGGTGCTGTGGTGTCAATACTGGAGGCAAGATCCAGTCTTTTTGCAAGGCCACTGGCATTCTACTATGAGGCGCCTCTCCCCTTCTGCAGAGTCGCCGCTGTACCTCCACTGGCACATTGCTGAGGAGACAGATTCCCTCCTCTATCGCGCGGAAATGGATAGCCAGGGCTTCAGCGGACACGCTCCGATTCTTTTTTGGAATGCTACCACGGACTCTCTGAGGTGCGCTTGGCAAGCTTTGGTTGCAACCACGGCCACGCTTTACGAGCAGGACGACGAGGAAGTCTGTCACTCCCGCGTACGCATGTCTCCCAGCTCTACCGCGTTGATGACAGACTTCCTCTGTATGCTTTTGGAAGTCGTACGGCGCCGCAAGGCTTCCATGCCGTGCTTCTCATCCCCACTGCTCGATTTGGTGTGGCAGTCGTCGCTGCCGGAAGGGCTGTGCGGCGCTGTGGAGCTGGCGGCGGTCAGTGACAGCGCGGACCATCCCCCCGTTCACGGCGCGGATTCACCCTTATTTCTCTTTTCACACAACACCACGAAGCGCAACACTTGCCCAGGCCCACTTCGTCGTCAGCGCGTGTGGTGGGCGCCAACAGATACAGGTGACGGTGCATTACCTGAACTAGCAAGCGCGCTGCGGCAGCTCCTTCACACCGCGTTTTTCGGAAATAGCGCATCCGGTTTTGATGTTGCCGCCGATGAAGACACATCCATGTGCTTGTCGTGGTGGCGGTGGTGGCCGTGCTTGTTTCGTCTACTGATCCTTCATATGCGGAGGCACTCGACATACCTTTCTAGCCATCCTCTGCTGGGCTCTTCGGCCGCCACCGTCGGAGCTCAGACCGGGGGCAGGATCCCTTCACAGCGCTACCAGGAGTGCCTTAGCTCTCTGTTGCATCAATCGGTGGACGGTGTGGCGCACACTGCATGTGCAGCTGCCTTACACGCGATACGTCCCGCCTTCCCCGCTCCCCCGCCACCTGCTTGTGAGACAGCGGCTCTGTCGACCAGTTCAGCGTTCGATGCGCAGCTCTCGGACACGATGATGTGCAATATCGAGAGCTTATGGAACTGGGACAACTACGATTTTTGGAGTGACACACTGCGTGATGACCGCAACGGACACCCGCCGTTAATGATATCGTCCTCCGGTTCCTGTGTGGCAGCTTTATCGTTGCTGCAGCAAATGCGCTGGCGCCGTGATGATCGTGTCATCCACCTTACCACAAGGGATGAACGAAGGGAACAGAAAGCAGTTGCAGGCGTCCATGCCGCGCATGTCGCTGAAGGTGTTTGGCGCAGCTGCGAAGGAGGTGCTGGCTGTCTGCAGCAAGGTGGGCGTGAAGAGGGCGACGGTGGTGGTGAGCGACCAACAGAAGAAGAGTCACTCCTCGCCGATTTAATCGAACCTGTGAGGCTGACCACTGGAGCTGCCCTGCTGTTCAACGCTTGCAACAGCGATCTACCACCAACACCTCCTCGTCACGCAGGTGAAGCTTCACCTAGGAGAAGTGCTGCAGGCGATGCGCTTTCCGATGCGCCCTCGCCACTGCTCAACACGTTCTTTATTGGCGGCGCTTTGGCGACGCTTCAAACATTCTTTTGGGCTTATTGCCAGGACGTATTGACGGTGTGCTCGACACAGAATAGAGAATCAGAAGAGAGCTTCAACTCAAGCGCGTGGGTGCGCTTCGCAGAGCCGGCGGTGCTGCGTGGAGTCTTAGCATGGAGGACAGCTAGCCAGATCAGCTTTCATCGCCGTGGAACTGTTCAGGACAGTGGCGGCGCTCTTTCTACGCCTCTTTACAGCAATGACGTTCCTTTGTCAGCCAAGGCCGAGCACCAAGTATTTGCATTATTGCTCCCTCTTCTGTGGCATGCACTTCACGAGCCGCACAGAACTCCCACAGGCCAAATCGATATCGGTGAGTTACCTGCTGCTCTCACATGCGGTGCGGTGCCGAATGCCTTGCTTGACGTGAGGCGTCTGCGGATCTTCGCGGACGAATGGTGCCGTCATCTTCCTCTTATTGACCTGGACGCGCCTGCTCACGTGCGTTTTGTGATGTGCCTGCGCGCATGTCTTCCCACCCCCAGAGATGGTAACACGGGAGGCTTGGACTCGGCGTTGCGGTGCTCTGTGGCGGAGTTGGAGACAACTGTGAGACTTAAGAGTTGGCTGGATAGCGTACCATCTCAAACAAGACGCCCTTTTCGGTTTTTGAGCGAAACACTGGAGAGTATATGCCAAATGGCACTACAGAGGGGACCCACGCGTTTCACCGACTCGGCTGAGGGGAGTGTTGGGTTTGACGCCGCAGCGCGCGGGATGACGGCGGGGTGCAACGGCTACCCATTCGGCGACTTGTCCCCTATTGAGATGTACATCAACGGCCTTCTTCCGCTCCATCCCTTCCTCCGCAGCTCGTCTAGCCTCTTTCCAGGTGTGCACCCTGAGTCTGAAACGCGGCTCGTGGTGGTCACGTGGATCCACGTGTTGGTCATGCAGACTCTCTGCACCCATCATCCTCGGTTCTATTTCCAACGTCGGGGGCCAGCTCACAAGAGTGGCTGTCACCACGAAGAAAACAACACGCCCTCTATCGCCTGTATGCACAAGTCGCTGACAGCCCTTGGTGCGTTGGAGCAGAAGCTTTTGAATGTGAAAGTGGGCGTGCCAGGGCCAACGTACTGCGCAGCTGCAGACACGCAGTATCAGCTTTTGTATTTGTGCTTGGTGCGTGAGTTGAAGGCCGCTTTAGCCGCGCTGAACATTTTTGTATCAGACTCTCCAGAGCAGCGTCCTTCAGTGCCGTATGCTCATCCTCTGTGCTGAGACTTCATGCTCTTGAGCGACCAGAGATGCCGAATAGCCGCATATGCGCCATTTCATCTGCTCTATTTCTTTTCGTTAATAGTAAAACAGTGAACCCGTGGAATTCACTTCCTGCTATCATGAGACAAAGCTGTGCTGACATCAGCGACCAAAACGAGTAATCGTAAATGCGAAAGCAAATAAATAATTCAAGCGAGGCAGTCAGCGTTATGATTTTATGCTTCATGCTGAGCGGTTAGTGCGCGCTTATGGAGCCCACAGCACTCAAGGAAACGTGACAGAGAGGCGAATACATCACTGTGAACGTGTTTCCTCGTATTTGACCCCAACCCTTACCTTTCTTTTTCAACCTCCTTCGCTTCCGCTCAGACTTCGGCTCTCTGACAGCGAAGCTGGACCCTTCATTTTACTTTCCAAAACTTGCTCTTCTGCCTCTCAACTTTAAAATCACGCCTTCACCGCTCCACGCTGCATTCATGACGTACTCGAGAGGTGCTATGAGAGACTGCGGAGTAATAAAGCTCAGTGAGTCTTTTATTTTGTTTAGTTTGTTACCTTCGCGATCCGGAGTGACGGCACAGCAGCAGTTGCACGTGAATCAAGGAGGCCTTCATGGCCGTCTCCTACATTCCTACTTAAAGTCGTCATAATTCAATCCAGTGCCACTGCAAAAGTGGGGCTTACGCGCAAAGGCTGCTGCTTCATTCTGGCGAGTCTCCTCATCGTTCCGGATAGTGTGGTGGAATGATACAGGAGTCCGCGCCTGTGAGAAGTCATAAACTCGTTCTTTGCTTGCTGCTGGCGTCTCCCGTCAACCTCTCTCAATTTTCCTTTCTCCCTTCTGACGCGGATGCATCAGCTTGACAGTGCACACGCAACGTCTTTGTTACCCTTCTCCGCCTGTGTCTCCTTGCGACTGTAGCATGCATCACGAAGTATTTTTCCTTCGACAACATACAGCACTTTGCTTTTCTTTCTGGGGGAGTCTTGACGCTCAGAGCGCTACTGGCTAAGCACTGCGGTGCGTCCTCCGGTGCAATCGTCGTCGTCGGCTTCACGTGCCTTTTTGTTTTCCCCCCTCTTCTTTTTCTCCTTTGTTTGTTTGACCTTGGCGCTTGCTTTCCATTTCAACTCGTGTAACACATTTAGAGAAGTGGTGGGTGGGAGCGCGGCAGCCGCCTGCTAGAGAAGCCATACAAGCGAATCGATATTCTATCATCCCTCTGTTTCACGCCTTTATACTTTTGTTTTTGTTGGTTTTATATATTGTTTCTACGAGTTTCATTAATATTGACCTCATGGGCAATTTGAAAACCGTGACGAGCAAGCCCGGCGCAGCGTCCTCCCGGGAATTGCCCCCGAAAGGAAAGGAGCAGCGCTTTCCCAGCAGCTCCGATCTTTGGCCAGAGGCCACACCTGCAAAGTCGACTGGCGATGACCTGCTCCAGGGAAAATGCCTTCCCACCCCTCGGGATCAGCTTCTGTACCTACAAGCCCTCTTCCCCTACGCCGCATATGACGAGCTGATGGCGGTGATTACCGAAACGGACGGGCCAGACGAGGCGGCCCAGCAGGCCTACGAAGCCCTCAACCCCAACTATACCGGCTACCTCTATTTAAAGGAGCAGGCAGACACGATGAACAACGCCAAATCGACCCGGGCGCAGCGGGCCACGGCGTTTAGTGGGCTACGGGAAGCGCTGGAGGAGCGGGCAGCGGATGCGTTTTGCCCCGGTACGTTCAGTAATTTGTCTCAGCTGCAGGAGTACCAAGAAACGGTTGGGCTCTTTGCCGTCGACACGACGGATTGGGATCGCGCCATGCTGCTGCCGCCGCGCGATGTGGCGGAAATGGCGTGTATGGACCTGCCGCTACGCGGGGAGCCGTCATCATCCTCTTCATCTCATTGTAGCGGTGCTACAGGCACCGGGAAGGGCAGCGTCGAGCGTGCCAAGCAGCAACTGCTCTCACTCGCATTGAACGGGAGCAATCTCCGTTTCATGGACTCCTGCAACTTCCGACCACACGCACGCAGTAATGACATGGTGCCACTGTCGCCGCAACGGTCGCCCGAAAAGCGTGACGCCAATCTGCATAACGGATGCAAAACGCCGGTTATGGGTGGTGACGCGCACGAGTGCTGGCAGCAGCATCCGAACCCCGGCGACCAAGAAGAAATGAGCGTGCTCTATCTCCAAGACAGCGATCCAGAGTGCCTGGCACCGATTATCGCGTGGGCGCCTGAGGCAATTCGAGTCGGGCCGGCAGAGGCGCTGCGGCAGCAAGAGGGCGCGCTGCGTGTCTTTGATGAGGCGACCTTCTTCACGGACCCCCTCCTTGCACTCCAGTCTTCTTCGAAGCTGCTACAGACACCCCTGATGACCAAAGCCACGGCTTCTCCAGGCAACGTTGCAGCCATGACAAACCACAGTGCTGAGGCGCACAGAGGCAATATCGGCGATAGGGTTAACTTGTATCCGCTGCTGACGGTGTCATCAATTCCATCTCCTCATTCAGCCACAGAACGACACGAACCGATTGACAGCCCCAGCGCTTCTCTGCCTTTTATCGAGGAAGGTGCAGGAGAGCAGGAAACAAGTGAAGCAGAGAGGTTCGGCCGAAGAACGGAGTTTGAGGACGTGGATGTTGAGGCAAACGAGCGAGAGGACTGCGTAGTAGGCAGGGATCGCTCCAAAGGCACAGGGAATTGCCCTTCCATCCATGAGGAGTGCATTCCTGTTGTGCTGGGCCTACACAATCCCATGCAGATCCCTATCCCTTCTGAATCAGACAGAAGGACCGATAGAGGTGGCACTCGACGGTTCACAGCAGAGTACTGCACAGACTACATGTCAACAGGCTACAACGACGTCTCGAATCATTTGGTGAAGCCGAGCAGCTTGCGGGAAACAGCAGTGGAGAAGCTCAAGACACGCAAGCGACGCCCGCTCACCTCCTCCGACAGGCTAAGGCAGCGAATGCGCAGGCTGAAGCCTGTCGGCAATTTAATCTTCCGTGAGAACGCCGATTCTTCGCCGACCATCGCGGGCACGGAGCACACCTGCGGCGCTGATGATGGGCGACCCACACCGGCAGCATCGCACTGTACTTTTATCGCAGGCAGTGCGCTGGAGAAGACCCCGTGCTCTGCAGAGGACATCTACACCGACCCCTCATCTGGCACGCAGCGTGCAGACTGGACGACGCGCGGCAGCCGCGGTAACGAAAGGGCAACGCCAGCATCGGGGAACAGCTCTCACGTGCACGGCTCAGCAGCCGCAGCCGCGACAACTGGACCGCCGTCCTCTCTCGCTTGTGAAAGCAGGGATCAAGCCCACGGACAAGCCGTGACGATCCCCGCCGCGCACCTCGGCTGCTCCAGCTTAGACCCAGCCGCTTACTTAAACTCCGAGGAAGAACGGTGGAGCGGCATTGTGGAAATGCTGAGGCCCTTTGAGGATATTTTTGGGGCCAAGTTCCGCTGCGAACTCGTGCGCTGCGTGCACAACAACTGCTGCTCCATTCGCCCGCTGCTGACTGAAATATTGCGTCGGTTGCTGCACGTTGTACACACGGTGGCTGTGGGTAAAGAGGTGTCAGAAGGCTTTGCTGAGGAGCCGATGGACCTGCCCGTCTTCGGTTCTATTCTCCTCTCCACCTCTCCTGTCAAGCTGCAGGAGCTCGTCTTTCGGGAGGAGAAGTGCGAGCTGAACTTCTGCGAAGAAGGCACTCGATTGAAGGTGAAGCTGCACATCAAGGAGGTAAAGTTTGAGCCGATTCAGTTCGCCTACATCGACGAGGCAGGTGCCGCCCGTCAGAACCGCGTTGCACAGCAGGCGCGTCGCAAGATGCTGCAGCCGCGGTCACGTGCAGCAGAGTGGGCGCAGCGACACAACAGCCAGGAGAAGTATAAAAGAGGCATTACCCGCGGCACGGCAAACATCAGCGCTGCCAATGTGAAGCTAAAGGGCATCGTGTATATCTGGCTGATGGCTTCGGGCAAGGTTCATCTAGCGTCCCAGGACACTAAGGTGTCCATTGGATCCTTGAGAGTCTCCACGGACGTGCCCAAGCTAAACTTCCTCTTTACCGTTGGTTCGCCTTTATTGAAACTGGTTGTAGAGCGCATGCTCCTGGACGCCGTAAACGGCTTGCACTCGTTTTGACGTACCCCACACAGCCGTTTGCTGCCCTTAGGCGGTACAAAGGGCGCTCTATCGCTCCAACATGAGGCGCCATCTTTGATGGCTGACGGACATCAGGCCAGAATCAAACAGTCGGAAACCAACAAAGAAAAAGTGCACACTTTCAAGCAAATGCTGCAACCTGCGGTGCTTTACGCAATGCTTTCGCCTCCACGCTCCCCCTTCACACTTCTTTGCTGGTGCTTACGCGGCGAAGCGCAAGTAGCCGCCGCCGCAGCGTTGTTCAGCATTTGCGGTATGGATTGCGGATGGCGTCTGTCTTCGGACGCTCTGACTCTTTTGCCTTTTCGCCCACGCGATGGATGCCAAAATACGGATATAAACGAGCGGTTTTTGCTTTCTCCTTCCGCCGCAGCACATTGCGCAACGGAGCATTGGGCTCTTCACTACCGGGCATCGCTGACGCACAGCGAGATGTGCGAAGGCTCGGCAGCCACCAGGGCTTTTGCCGCCTCTCATGTGGGTGCGTTCGCTAATTCCCTGCTGAAATGCTTCCTCTCCTTCCCCCTCCTCTCACTTCCTTTCGCCTCACTGCATGGTCCTCACCCCCACCCCTATATGCGTGTGCTGCCTTTGCCAGCAATCTGACACCGCCGTTGGTGTAAAACTCTCTTCCACGACGCGTTTCGCTCCCGTTAGCTTCTATTCTAGTGGCACTGAGTTTCCGGTCTTTCAACAGCGGTGTGTGATCGGATATATATGTGTGTAAGTTCCTTGTCCGTCCTTTAGACACTGCAAAGGGGATTAGAAGGAAGAGCTGACGCTGCAGCGTCCACGAACTCATTGCATCCTGTTCGTTACGCTCTTATCAAGGAATGGGAAGTGTGCTCCTATCCGCAATACGTAGTGACGACTGTATTGAAAATTACACGTTGCTCTCTGGCTTTACCAGGGAGACGCAGAAGGGAAGAACGGAGGACGAATTTTGATCTTCAGATTATATCCATATTACGTGACTTCCGGTTACGTTGGTTGTGTGCATATACATCTACATACATATAAACATACATATATATTCTAGGGTGCTGCTTTGTTTCGTTGGTATTAACAACTCTGTAGAAACTAGCTAACTCATAGGAGCGACTCTTCTTTTTTTTTTTTAGGTTCCTTTGCAGTACACGAGCAGGGCAGCTTTCTGAGAGTGATCGATTGCGACGTTTGCGGGCAAACGCTCACCCCGTTTTCCGAGAGCGGACTCCGACGCGCATCGGTGTTTTTGTCGCTGCCAAATAATCGGGGGTGACCGTTAAACAGAAAAGGGGGGCACTTGAGCACACGCTAGAAAAGAGAGAGTTGGCAGTGTAGTATAAGCCGCCCTTTACTACATCAACGCGTCATTTTTTTTTTTTTTTCTCTTCTTCTGAGTTCATTTGTTGCAGAATTCTTTTTTCACCCTCGTCGCCATTTTAAGCCCCGCGCTGCTTGTCGAAGTTTCTCATCGTCTTCACTGGTGAATCCATTTCTAATTTAAAGCCCATTTAGCTTTTGCGGATTTATCTTCTTAAATTGATCTCCTTTTTTTTTTGCGGCTTCATGCAGGTCATCGATATATCCCTACCTGTTGCCCACTACATTTTTTTTTTTGAAAAAACATCTTCCACGTCTCGTTCGTTTTCGTTGTTGTTGTTCTGCTTCGGCGCATTGCTGCTCGAGACTCCCCATTTATTCCTTCACACCCTTTGGCCTTGCGCCTGATCCTTCAATTCGTTTCATCTTTGCCGCTCTGCTTACTTATACCACTTTCCGCTCTTTTCTTTTTATTTTTTTTTGTGTTGGCTTCCTTGTGCACATATACGCTCGTTTTTACAATTTTTTTCCTAATATCTTCGTGTTTTCCTTGTTGATCCTCCTATGACAATACATTGCGTTTTCGCTGGCGGTACAGGGTCCTTCCATCGGTTTGTCATCTGCTCTTTCAGAGGACGTTTGGCATCGAATTTGTTTGCAAAGGCTTCTGATATTCACGGAATGAAGGTGCTGGGCAGCTAAGTCCCCCCCCTTTCCTTTCTTATTTGCTTTTCAACGCTTTTTTTTTCAAGTTGTCTGGAGTCACGTCATCTGCGACTTTTTCTGTTCTTTTTGTTTTCTTTTACTCGCGCGCTCCAATCTTGATCTTCCAAAATAAGATAAAATAAGCCCGTTCCCTCGCCCGCGCTGCTGTGTATTCCACGTTTGCAACTTCATCACGATTCCTTTTTGTTTGCTGCTAGCTCTGAGTACGCGCAGCATCATTGGGATCAATTCAGGCTTTGCTCATTTTTGTTTTTTGAGTTTTTCCATCACTGGATTCTTATACTGCATTTTCCGCGCTTGCTTTCCTTTTCTTCTTTTTTTTGGTCAGAGGACTTCGCTCCACAGCCAAACGAAGTTCATCTCTCTCTCTCTATCGACCCCCGCCTATATCTTCCACTTGTTTTTGAAAAGCCCGTAAGCGCTTTGCCAGTTGCTTTCCGCCTTCTTCGTGTTTTTTTTTTGTTTATCTTCCAGTCGGGCTTCTTCTTTTCGTTCTTCCAAGATTAAAGCTCTTCGGCGGTGATGCTGCTGCAATAATTCTTTTTCACAGTGAACATCATTCCGCTGCTTCTTGTGACGTCCGCCTTCACGCAGCATACTCAGGAGCTGTACCACGCGTGCAGAAGAAGGAGAGCGTAATAACAACCGAGCTTCCTTTCTTGTATTTTGCTTTGTTTTCCTTTAACTTTCCATCCCTAACTGCTCAGCTTTTGTTTTTCCAATAAGACTATTGTGAAGCAGAGAGCCGGCGTGCAAATCACGGTAAACGTTTGTACTCTACGCGTCTCCCGCTGTGTTCCTTTATCATTCTTATTGTTGCTTTCTGACTGTCCACTTTGTTTTCCTGTTTTCCCCCCTTTAATCGGAAACGAGGCTCAACTTGTGTCATTCACTCTCGTTAGTGCGGCTGGCTGGACTACCCGTGACAGACTTTGAATCGACACCTTGTTGTTGCTGCAAGGCAAGGCGGCTGCCTCTCTCTTTTTCTATTGACAACTCATTCTTTCCTGCGCTCTGAGGCGTTTGCTGGTGCTGTGAGAGGTCCCCCCTTTTGCCGGTTGCGCGGAGAACTGAAGTGTGTTCTCTATTGGTTTTCGAGCATCAAAGCAGTATTTTATAGTGTTTTTAGTTCTTGTATGCTGGTGCAACTTAGCCCGACATGAGCTCCGATTCTCCTGAACTCTCCGCCCTCATGCAGCTCCGCAGCTTGGCGCGTGCCAGGCCGGGCATCTCACGCCCCTTCGCCTTAGGCAACAGCACCTCCCCCGGGTACGTCTCGGTCTCCACGTTTTCTTTTCATGATGACGCCGTTATTGTAGTCACCCCGCACGAGCTTAACCGTCGCGTCAACACACCCACACCTCCGGCAACAAGACATCAGGAGTGGGCGTCGGAGTGCAGAAAGCTTACTGCGGCGGACAACGGGCGCCGTGGCTGCTCTCGCGTTTCCACAGCAACAGCGCAGGTGCGCAGCTGTAGCGTTGAGCTGCCGAGCACGCGCAAAGCGAGGCTGCTGCCGGCAACGGAGGCGCGCCCAGCGGAGCTACGGCAAACAAGGACGCCGCTGCCGATGATGATGAGCGCGGTGACGGAACTGTCCTTTAGCACCTTTAGCGATGACGCAACAGACAGCAGTGCCACCTCGCTTTCTGCTACCCAACCCGGCAGGGTGTCTTCGTTTCATGATAGTGGCAACAGTCCTACGGGGAATGCGGAGGACACACACAGGGCGAGCGAGAGCGCGTTGGAGGACGACTTAAGTACCTCCCCGCAGGAGCATCGTATCTTCGCGATGATGGGGGGCCCACCCCGTGTGGCATGTGCCAATCGGGTGACAACACCGCTGCCACCGCTGCCCTCTTCTACAGTCTCAAAAGCTCCTTCCGCGCTGGCAACTCCACCATCGGCAAGGAGCAGCGTGCTGCTGTCATCGAATAGAAGTCCTTCGAAGTTTGGCGAGGTGCTGCGTCCTCCACGCAGCATGTCACCGCTGGAGGGCTACAGCAGCGTGCGTGCGCCACACAAGCCTCAGCGGTGGCTGGAAGGTGGCGAGTTCGACGACGGCACACCGACGTCAACGGAGAGGGAGGAGTTGCCAGAGGACTGCGTGAGCGGCGTTGGCGCAGCACCGCCTGCGCAGCGTGGCAAGCGTGTTGGACGCGGCTTTAATCGCAGGGGTAGGGACATGGATCCTGGTGAACCGATTGCCCCTCATGCCACACTGAACGATCGGCATCGACTGGCGTGTACGGCGAACGACTTGACGTGTAATACCTCCTCTCCAGGTTTGCTGGGCGGCCACTCTTCCGCGATTGAGCGCAATCGACGAAGTTCGATTTCTTTCAACAATGAGGTGTCCGTTGCGGACGCCGATGAGCTGACAGTTGCCGATCTGCACCACCTCTGTGACACACCGTACAACCAAAGCGTCGCCCAGCCTCAGCCGCCGTCGCTGGTTGATGCCTCTTTCCCCACTCTCTCCTCAACAACCATTTTCAAGCGGGACGGTGTCACCTACATCATCTAGGGACGCATTTTAGGGGGGGGGAGGAGGAAGCACCAGACGCATCTCTGCTCGTATTCCATCGGTGTCTTCACCTCCCCATTTACAAGCAGTGCTCTTCAGTGGGCGAAGAATGCGCTGGAGTGTAGACCCTGTTATTGTTGTTTTGCTTTCTTTGTTTTTCTTTGTGGGCTATTTTCTGGTGGGTTTTCTTTTGTTTTGTATTCATTATTCACATCCAGGAAGTGTGGCAACGGTACTCACGTCCTGCCCTCTCTGGACAGCCTTTGCCACTTACCCCCCCTTTCTCCGCTTCTTTTTGCTCCATGACCTCTGCAGTGCCTCTCTTCTAGCAGTGCTTTCCGGTGCTGCCACTCACCTTGCTATCGTTCTTTTTTATAATCTCTCTTTCTCTCTGTGTGCGCCTGCTTTGATCCCGAGGCTTTTGTCACAGCGGTTGTGCCGCCCCTATGCGGTCCCATCGAGGTCGGCCCTCCAGCTACGTTACTTCCGATTTGCCCATCTGTGTCTTCTCTTACCTTTTCTTTTTCTTTCACGGCGCTGAAGGGGGTGGGAGGCCAAGAGTTGAAAGAGCCACCTGGGTAGAAGCAACACGCTATCCCATCATCACGAATTTCCGTATGCTGTGGAGCTGCACAGAGGCAGTTGGACGGGATAAAGAAGCTCCAGAGTAGGGGTAGTGGCAGGTATTGTTAGGTCACCCACTTCGCCGTATCTATTACACCGGCCTTCCGTAAAATGCTGGAGGTTTATTGCAACAGCGATCACGGCGCTTTCCATCTCCCATTTTTTTTTAAAAGCAGTTCTTCTTCTCATTTTCGTTAATTTCTTTTTGGCTGCGGCTTCCAACATAAATTGTCTTCGCCTTTATTCTCGTATTGTAATATCGTTTTTATCACTGTTGAGGTGCAGTGCGGGAAGCGCCTGCCCCCCTCTTTTCCGCGGTTGTGCACCTCGCCGCTTCACAGACTGCATTGTTGATCTTTTTTCTGTTTTTTTTCTTTTCATATACCTGCTTGCTTCGTAGGATAGAGATGGGCATGCTGTGACAGGGCGAGGGGGTCCATGCGGCTTTATTCTAGTAGCTGATGCTCCACAACTGGCTTCTACCTGTACAACTTCCTATTTCCTGCTCTTTTGTTTCCTTTCATGGCTGTGTTTGCCTGTACCGGCAGCGAGTCGGTCGACCTATTCCAGCGGTGAACGACTTCACGCTCTTCTTTTTTCTTTCGCCATTTTTTTGTACTCCGGCTCATCCGTCGGCTGTGTTCTTTTCCTTTGTGGCCATTGCCACATATTCGCCTCTTTATGACAACGGAGCACTCTCGTGACACCACTTTTTTTTTTTTTTTTTTCTCTCTTGGTGCTTCCTTCCACCTTCAGATGGAGCATAAACGTTTTTGGCTCTGTGTTTTACCGTTGCCACGGTCTTGCCTGTGGCAACCGCGAATGCTCTTCTGTTTTTGTCATTGCTTTTACTTACCTCCTGCAGCTAAGTCCATATGCGCCGATGTCGCGCCCCATGCTCCATGACACCCACAACCGCAACAGCAGCAGCAGCCCTTTTCTTACTTCAATTTTTTTTTGGTGCTGATTCCTTCCTGACGTGCTGGTTCATGCTTCTTGCACAGATGAAGTGTATGGAGGACAATAAGATTGTAGTGGTAAATACCAAAGTGCGCGAGTCTGCGACGCGGAACTTCGCATGCATCTCTTCGACAGGATGTGCGGGTTGAAACAGGCTTGGGTTTCACGCACGTATACGAACCTTCTGTTTTCTCTGTGCGTGTGCGTGTGCTTGCTTAAGCAGGCACACGTGCTCCATATCCGTCTTTGTTCATATGTGCTACTCTGCCTCATTGCAGGACGGCGAAAGGGACTGATGCCTGATGTGGTTGTATGGTAGTTGTCGCACAGCGTCTTGCGTCTTTACGCTCCTCCGTGCTTCTACACTTCTCTTTTGTGATGAACTCTTCTTCTTTCCTTTGGCATTCTCGAGGCTTTTCTGCACTCTCTCTTTTCCTTGTTGTCGATTCGCCTATCAACGAAGCAGCAGCGTTCGCTCTCTCGCTCGGGTGACGTGTGCCGGCGTGCCCCTTCTACGGAGTCCGTGACAACGTGGCAGACGAAATAGAATAATGGGTGTCAAGGGGCTGTGGAACTACGTGGAGCACCACAACATTCAGTATGCCTACCCAAACAAGAGTGCCCGCGCCGCGTGCTACGGTGTCAACCCGCGGCACCTTTTCGTCGACATGAACGCGGTGCTCCACATGTCCTACGAACCGAAAGCACCCACCACTGCGGCTACTCTGCGCGCGGTGGCTGCCCGTGTAGATGAACTCCTCGTGAAGGTGCGTCCGCAGGACACGCTGGTGCTCGTCTTTGATGGCGTTGCCCCCATCGGGAAGTTAAAGGCGCAAAAGGAGCGTCGGCGGTCGTTATCCGTCAACGCACCGCCCCCTGCCGCCTCCTGCCCCAGCGCCACCAGGAGCAGCGATGTCTCCCTCACAGGCGCCGCCGCCACCAGCGGCACAATACAGCCTGCGGCGTACACGAGCGACCTCACCCGCGAGGGCGTGTCCCTGCACCGCGAAGAAATCATTTGTGGATCGGAGTTTGTGATGGCGTGTGAGGAGTACATCACCTCCCATCTGGAGCGGCGCAAAGCACAGCAGCAGCAGTCATGGAAGCAACTTCGCCTGTGCGGCTGTCGCACGGCTGGCGAAGGAGAGGTGAAAATTTCTGCTTTGCTGCGGCAGCTGTGGATTTCAAACGTCGCGGATGGGACGTACAGCGTCGATGACGCGATCACGCTCGTGGGCAACGACTCAGACCTCATTTTAGTGGCCATGGTCGCTACGCCATATTCATACTTCACCCTCATCGACCCCTTCGACTTCTCTCTCACCTCGCTGCATGAGCTGATGGAACACTGGTCAAACGCAGTACCGAACCCACCTCTCTCGCCAGAGCTGCTTCCGTCCTATCGAGTTGACTTTGCATTTCTGATGCTGCTGGCCGGAGACGACTACTTCGAGGGCATTCGCGCGGACAGCGTGGAGCTGTGGCGCCACTACCGCCACCTCCGCGCCAATGAAGGATTTTTTCGTCGTGCGCTGCTGTCGGGGCCGCGCCTGGAGCTCGACATCGAATTCCTGCGCGCTTTATTTTCTCGAAGAGGGTCGCTGAGAGCGCAGATGGCTCGGGTGCCGCGCAACAAGCGCAAGACAGCTAAAGCGGTGCTCCGCTCTGGCACGGGGGGCGGTGGTGGCAGCGTGAAGGACGGAATCCAGCTCCTGTCGGCCGCGCTGTGGAGCATGAAGGGCTACGTGACAGGGTACTGCGCGGATTATCGGTTTCAGGCGCAGCAGGAGGGCTGCCCCTCTGTGGGCTCGCTGCGCGCTGCGGCCCAGACACGTGGACTGAGCCGAAAAGTTGGTGCAGGCATTGCCGCTGCGGAGGAAGGGCCACTGGAGGTAGCGCGAGCGACGTCCCCACTCTTCACCCCGCTGGAACAGTGCTTGGCGGTGCTGGGTACGCGGGGCCGCTACTCGGTGGAGCTGCGCCGCGCCCTCCACACCTGCACCCCTGATGATGGACACGCACTTACCACAAGCACCTCCATCGCTTACGTGACAGAGACGGTGCGGAAGATTATGGCAGCCGTGGATGTGTCGCGGCTCACCAAAGCGGAACGTTTGCTGAGCACCCCTTCTGCTCTGCGTATAGGCGGGGCGGGCGACGATGACGCTGAGGATGGCGCGTTTATGCTTCTTGCGGCCATCCCATCTCGGAAAGCAGCTCCGGGGAACACCGCTGATGCGACGGAAGTGACCGAAAGCCTTCGCTCCGATGAAAGCGATGGGGCCGTTGAGGAGGAACACCACGGCGGCAACGGCTTGAGATAGGTTGGTCGCTGCGTTGCCTGCTGCAGGGCGTAACGGCCTCCAGGAAAGAATAATAATAATACTAAGACACGGAAGATGGAAGCGCATGGCTTTCTCTTTCCGAGGGTTCGGCTTGTGAGCGGTGTTTCATGAAGGCGGCCTGCTGTTTTCGAACGGCTGAACTGCTCACCGCACAGCTCACCAATTGCGTCATAAAAGGCTTTAAGGGGCTATCACTCTCTAGGTGGATGCTTTGTATTACCTGCGAGACGCATGAGTGAGCGCCGTGCTTGTGTTTCTCGTTCTCCTCCGGCTCTTGCCATCGCAGACTCGTTTCTTTCTCCATGATGCCCGTACACACACAGCAAAGAGAGAAGGAAGTAAAGCAGGCACTCGGCCTTTGCGCGCTGTGAGAGCGTGCATAGACGTGGCACCTTAGCTTCTTGGACATTGACTTATGCGGCGCTAGTTTTTGGGTTCTTATGCTGCTTCTGGTTTCCATCCTCTGAACTGCCTTCCCCTCCTTCTGTGTCCCAACGTCTGTGAATCGCTTCGCCGTGTGCGCTGCTTTTCCTTCACTTTGTCCTCGCTTTCAAATGTTCATCTCGCAACGTGCCGCCTGTACAACATATGAGAGAGAATGCCGATTCTCCATCAACAGTTGTCAAAACATTTTTACGACGTTTTTCCTTCTATACTCGCTTCTACGCATCATCAGCTGAGTGCCAAATTCGAGCTCAACACATTCTGATCTGCCTTGCGAGAATCGAACTCTCCTTTTCCTCGATCCCTTTACACACCACCATCGTCTAAGGGCTGGCGAACAAATGCGACGTGCAGTGTCTTCGTCGTTCTGCCGCCTCTCCTTGTCGGCCGGCACGGCCACCGGTGCCGCCGCGATGGCCGCCCGCCGCTGCTCTACCGACCTGTTTAACCCCTCGCCTGTGCACGTCGCTTTGCGTGACACCATTGCCAAATTTTCGCGCGAGGTTGTAGACAAGCACGCGAGGGATAACGACATCAACAGCCACTTCAACCGCGAGCTCTTCACTCAACTGGCTGATCTCGGAGCGCTTGGGGTGACGATTCCCGAAGAAGACGGCGGCGCGGGCTTGGACGCGGTGGCGGCCGTCATTGTCCACCACGAGCTCTCCAAGTACGACCCGGGCTTCTGCCTTGCCTACCTGGCGCATTCGATGCTCTTTGTGAACAACTTCTACTTCAGCGCATCGCCGGAGCAGCGGCAGCGGTGGCTGCCGAAAGTGCTTTCTGGTGAGCACATTGGTGCGATGGGCATGTCGGAGCCGAGCGCGGGCACCGATGTGCTCGGCATGCGCACCACCGCAAAGCGGGATGCGGATGGAAACTACGTGCTGAATGGAAGCAAAACGTGGATCACGAACGGTACGGTCGCCGACATCTATCTCATCTACGCCAAGGTGGACGGCAAAATCTCAGCCTTCACGTTGGAGCGCGGCATGAAGGGCTTTACGCAGGGGCCGAATATTGGGAAGTGCGGCATGCGCGCGTCCCATATGTGCGAGCTGTTCTTCGAGAATGTCGTCGTACCAAGGGAAAATCTGCTGGGCGTGGAGGGGAAGGGGATGGCAGGCATGATGCGCAACTTAGAGCTGGAGCGAGTGACTTTAGCCGCGATGGCGGTCGGCATTGCAGAGCGTTCGGTGGAGTTAATGACGAAATACGCGACTGAGCGCAAGGCCTTTGGCCATCCCATCGCCAATTTTGGTCAGATCCAGCGGTACATCGCTGAGGGTTACGCGGACACCGAGGCGGCAAAGGCCCTCGTTTACACCGTTAGCCACCACGTGCACCCGGATAGGAGGAATCGCCTGGGCAGCGACGCTGCGAAGCTCTTTGCCACGCCGATAGCGAAGAAGGTGGCGGATGCGGCGATGCAGGTAATGGGCGGTATTGGTTACTCAGATGGGATGCCGATAGAGCGGCTGTGGCGGGACGCAAAGCTGCTGGAGATCGGTGGCGGCACCATCGAGGCGCACCACAAGAATATCACGAAGGAACTGACTAAGGAACTCAGGTAGAGCTCTTCCTCGAAGGATTTTCTTTCCTCTGCTGCTTCGTAGAAGTGTGTGTCTCATTGTTCGCCATTACGGATTATATCAATTCGTCAACAACTCACAAGGGGGCTAGGTAGCCTTTTATTTTTCTTTTTTCTTTTCGGGCAGCCTGATGCCTTCGCAAGACGAGTGCATCCACGTGGGCCTGGGAAGCAGTAGAGCGTCCGCAGCAGGCCGGTGTAGGCGATATCACGCCCCCCTTTTATTGTCATTATTCGCTTATTCTTTTTCTTTTTCTTACAAATGAAAGCGCTTCCCAAGACATCTTAGGCTTTCGGTGACATTATCAACGAACCGGAAGGTATTTATCTTCGTTAATTTTCCTCTTCGGCTGTTTCTGCTTCTTCCCTCTTGTTGCTGCGCTGTGTTGTCTTCTGCAGCACACTAGACTTATTTTATAAAAGGAAGGCACTGCGACTGGGCGAGCCTTCATTGATGAAGCGCACGACGTCACAGAAGGCTTGCCAGAGGCCGATACGCGAAAGGTGCGTACCCACACAAACACTCACATAAATACATACATACCCACAGAATACCCAATAGTGAGAAGAGAAAGAAAGTTAGAAATAGAAATACAGTGACTACAGAGAGTCCTAGCTTCCAGCAGATGTGCCAATTTCAGAAAAGACGTTCTTACGTTCAGCAGCAGGGCGTGTGGGTCAAAGCACGTGTTCTTATTCTTAATATTGACGTAGAGGTGGCTTCTTCTTCTATGAGACTGCACAGATGCGGCGTGATGCTTTGTAAATTGCTTATGTTTCATCACACCATCTCACTTGTCTCCATAGTTCGCTGGTGTCACGCCTTCCCTTCGCTGATCAAAAAACAACGCTACGACACCTAACGCTCTCACACACGCACCGCGCAGTCCCCGTGAGATACAAACACGCCTTATAATTGCAAGCAGTTTTAACAGTTCTGTTTTCTGTGTCTTTTGTTTAAAAGCGCCCAAGTTCGTTCACCATTTAAGAACGCGAGATGAAAATTGTTGTGTAGTGCCGGTAGAGACCCGAAGCAGGAACCATTATTTTCAAATCGCGTCATCTTTTTATTTTCCTTGTACACGATACCTTTTAGCTGCTTCCCCTTTTTTACTCTCTCGCTTCTACAGACCCTCGTCAGAAGATCGCCGTCTCACGACGCGCCCCTGTCTTTCGAGAGCTTTTCGAGAGCATTAAAGAGCCAAGCCACGCACCTGTGCGCACACACGTGCATACACACATACATATTTATATATATTTATTTATTTACGCTTTTACTGCCTTTTTTTTTGTGCTTCCCTCCTTATTAGTACTGTTTCTTCTGTAAGCAATGGATGAAATCCTCTCCGCCTCCACGGCAAGCTCTTTCTGCTTGTCCGGGGCGCTGATGCTGGTGATATCCTTTGTGGTGTTCCTTGCCGCACACATCAACGCCAACTACTCATGGGTAGACCGCCTGTGGTCTATCCTGCCCGTTGTGTTCACCTGGATTCACATTTACTACATCCACCGTGAGCGAAGCAGTGCGCCTACAAACCAGTCCCCTTCGGCAGGGTTGCCCATCAGTTCTGCAGTGCTCTATGGCCTTGTCATCACCGTGTGGGGCTGCCGACTGACCTTCAATTTTTTTCGTCGCGGCGGCTACTCTCGTGGCGGCGAAGACTACCGCTGGAACTACGTGCGCACGTGGCGTGCTTTTGCCCAGCACCCCCTCGTCTGGACCTTCTTCAACCTCGTCGTCATCTCGCTGTTTCAGACATGGCTGCTGTGGGCCATCACGCTGCCGGTGATCCACTTTTCTGCCGCCCCGGCCACCGTGAAGGAGGTTGCCTTCGCCGTGGTGATGCTGATGTTGATTGTGCTGGAAGCCGTCTGCGATGAGCAGCAGTGGCGCTTCCACCAAGCAAAGACCCGCACGCCCGATCAGTTTCCGTATTGCTACGGCTTCTGCGTCACCGGCGTATTTGGCTACAGCCGCCACATGAATATCTTTTGTGAGGGCAGCATTTGGGTGATGCTGGCTGTGGCTGCGCAATGCTGCGGCGCGGGTTCGCTAGCATGGTGGCAGTGGATTGGCTGTGCCGTGTTAGAGGTTCTCACGTTTTTTTCTACGGCGGTGATAACAGAGAAGCTGTCTGCGGGAAAGTACCCGGGCTATGCGATTTACCAGTCCATCACGCCGATGCTCTTCCCCGCCATCAGCTCCACCACGGATGAGGTGCTCTTTCGATTGAAATCCAAGAAGATATGGAGTGCAAGTCAACAATAATATCCGGAGTGACGATCGCCGAATGCGCCGTATGGAAATTCTGGTGGTGCATCTCGCCTGTTACTCCTTTGATGTAGGTGGCTACCATTGAACCACTACAAGCGCCGTTTCGCTTGTTATTCTATTTTATTTTTATTACCTCCCTGTCTACACCCGACACATTCACAGGTGTATCACTACATCAACTTCTGCTGGAACGTTGTGAGAGACTAAATGCTCTCGTTGCAGTTTCTCTTCATCTTGCTTTTGAAGCCGCTTGCCTTCATTGTGCGACTTTGTAGCTTGATGCGCTGCTGTTGAGTGCGATAACCACCCATGGACGCGGCTGCAGTTAAGTTTCTCCGCCGGAACGTACGGGCACCATTCATGTCACCCGTACACATAACTAAATATTTGCGCGCTACTGGAAGCAGAAGAACGGACGAAACAAGCAGCTGATGGGACGAGACGTGACTACCCCTCGTTGTCTTCGCTGCTTCGGTAAACACGAACAGGCATACTCATGCATGCTATCAGCCGGAGTGCTGATGGACGGCTGCGTCCTTCTGCCTCCGTGGCGTTTTCTGTGCTAGTACGCATGCGCTCCGGTACACATGGGGATGCGTATGCCGTCCCCGTTCGCTCTTAAGCGGTGGACACTGTCAGAACTACCGCCCGTTTTTTTCTTACTGCGTTATATTCGTTTGCACCTCAGCAACCCCCGCGCCTTTATTCTTTCCTTTTTTCTTTTTCCGCTGTGGCTCGACTTGCGATCCGCTCGCTCGCCACCTTCACACCGCATATTTAACTATATATATATATTTCATTACCTCCGCGTTGTGTGAACTCAACGCCGCACCGTTCTTGTCTTCGGCTGCACTTAAACGCAGAGGATTCCCACCCCCACTACAGCGACGTACGATTTCTTCACCACGTGTGTTGATGGTCATTCTCCAGTTCTTAAATTCTTGTCTTCTCAGCTCTCCATGATGGCATCCAGCGCAGAGAACAGTTATGTGCTTCTTTACAATCAGCACCGCATGCCCCAGCAGGGCTTGGGTGTCTGGAAGGCTGCAAAGGGTGATGAAACGTACAACAACGTGAGGTGTGCGCTTGAGGTTGGCTATCGACTTATCGATACCGCTTCTCTTTACGGCAACGAGGCAGATGTCGGGCGTGCCGTGCGGGACTCCGGTATCCCACGCGAGGAGGTGTTTGTTACAACCAAAGTGTGGAACGCCGACCACGGCTATCAGAAGACAATTGACGCGATGGAGAGCAGCTTAGCCGCTCTGGGCCTCGACTATGTGGACCTCTATTTAATTCATTGGCCAGGTCCGCAGGAGTCATTTGTGGAGACGTGGAGGGCAATGGAGTTTCTCTACGAAAGAGGCAAGGCTCGGGCGATTGGGCTGTCGAACTTCGACGAAGATCAGACCCAGGTACTCCTCGACCACTGCAAGGTGCGGCCAATGGTGAATCAGGTCGAGGTCCACCCCTTAGGTCAGCGGAAGATGCTGCGCTCCTTGTGTGCTAAGGCAGGCATTGTTGTGATGGCGTCTCGCCCGCTGTGCCGTGGTGAGGCTCTTAAACTGCCGGCACTGCAGGAAATCGCTTCAAAGCATCACCACACCGTGGCGCAGGTGCTGCTGCGGTGGAATATGCAGTCTGGAATGGTCGCAATTCCAAAGTCAAACCACGCAGACCGCATTCGCGAAAACTTTCAGATCCACGACTTTATGCTGGACGATGATGACATGAAGAAGATAGATGGGCTGAATGAAGAAAAGCTGTTCGGCAACGACAGCAAGACGTTCTTCCCTCTCGAGTACTCACCCTGACACACAGGATACAGTTGCAGCCACACGAAGAAGCCCAAGCGACTCTCACAAGGACACGCTGAAGGAGAGCCGGCAGAGCAACAAAAAAAGCGAAGGTAGCAGACCTGCGGCTGTGGCAGGGAAACAAGCGCTTCGCAGCCTCTACTCCTTTCCTCTCAGGTCTTTCGAGGGCATCACTCCCCGTCGTGGAGGGATGGGGGTGGGGTGCTTGACACCCCTCAACCACCAAAAAAAAAGCACCCGCTTGTATGTTAATTATAGGTTGCTGTGACATCAAAACGATTTTAATACCGTCTCCTCTCCATCCAGAGCACTACACAAACATTGTTCAATGAGCCTGCATGCTGTGGCACACACAGCGTGTTTCTCCTCTCACACATCGATCTCCGTGCTCTATCCATGCGTACCCTGTGGCACCTCGGCCGCTTCACGCCCCCAGGCGCGCTCCATTGGGCAGGCGGCGGCGCTTCGGTTGCCTCGCTGCGCAAATCTCCTCGGGGCGGGCGGGGCCGCCGCGGGTGTGGGCGGTGCCCTCCGCGCCAGCCCCCCCCCTCCCCGGGGGCCCCAGCGCGGCCACGCCACCCACCCCACCCCACCCTCCTCCCCGCC
>LJSK01000078.1:7996-83938 GCA_001299535.1 Leptomonas seymouri
GGGGGGGGGGGGGGGGGGGTCGAGAGAGAGAAGTAAAAGAGCCAAGTAAGTTGTGAAGAACAGAGAGATGCATAAAGACAAGAAGGGAAGTCTCACTTCCTTCTCTTGTTCTCGATTCATCATGGGATGTAGCAACCGCATCGGAGCAACGCATGCAAGCGGCAGATGGAAGGCATGTGTGGAGTGTGCCTGTCTCTTTTGTATGTGAGAATCACTGCCTGCTTCGTTGGCGCAGAGTCAGAACTGGAAAGAGCCGCTGCCCACCCTCCCCCAGTTTTCTTTTTTGGTCCAGTGAAGTACACCCCACCAGAAAATGTAATTGATGTGTGTGTGTGTGTGTGTGTGCGTATATATTTAAATGTTCCAAAGGAACTTGGAAAAGTGACGCTACCGCTGCTCCCTATCGATGCTCGTCATCCCAATGACTCCACGACACTCCCTTGAGCCACTCCACATAGAACTGATGCATTTCAGTAACCCTGACAGGTGGTGATGACAACAAAAAAAAGAGTAACAGGAAGCGCACGGCTACCCAAAGGAAAGTAAAGGAGGTGGCTGCACAAACCCCATATCGTGCGGCACCACAAGGTACTCACACACACACGCGCACTCGAGCGCAAACACGTGACGCAAGCACCTCCTACTTTAAATGAGCTTTCGCTTCACTATGATGTCTTTTGTGAAGTGAAAGGTGAGCCAAATCGCAGAGCCCATCACCAAAACAGTCGTCAGCATGCACACCCAAATGCGCGTAAACGTCGATTCGGCGGTGACACGCATGCGGGAGTAGCGCTCCTCCAGCTGCTCGGAGTTAGCGTACAAGGCAAAAAGCTGTTTCTGCACCGCCTTTAGCGCGTCCAGCTGCTGCTGCATCTCCTGCGACGTCACAACCGCTGTTACGTCGAGTAGACTCCGTAGGTCGGTGTTGTTGCTGGCGCGGAACATCATCCGGATCATTTTTGCGTACTCGCGATCCGCCTCGGAGATGAGGGAGTTCGGCACCTGCCCGTTGCCCGCCACGTTGACCGCCGGGTTGTTAAGGCGCGCGATGTATGTGGACGTGGAGTGGCTCGTGGAGGCCACCTCCAACAACTGAATTTGCACCTCCTCCGGTGCTGGAGGCTGGTTTTTCGTCGATCCCCTTGGCTGACGCAAGAGGCGGAAGCACGCCGCGTAGTTCCCATCCAAAAAGCGTGCGCCGGCACCAGTACCTTCCTGAGCGGGCCGCACCGTCAGCGTAAAGCTGCGTGACACCACGCCGTTCTCGTGGTGCTCCGTGTTGCGCGGCGCGGTGTTGGCATCCGCATCCATACGGCCCAGATCCGTTGCCGAAAACAGCTTCTTTTCCACTACATTCTCCACCGAGTCAAGAGCGGCAATCGACGGAGCAGAAGGCAGCGGCTTGTGGATCGAGACGAGGACGTCCGCGCGCTGTTGGATGTCGGCTAAGTTGGAGCTGTAGGTGAAGCGGATGACACCGCCCAGTCCGTTGTCCAGCGCCAGGAGCATACACACGGCTGTAGTGGAATCTTTCATCACGTAATCTTCTAAGGGGCGCCTTCCGTCAGTGGGAAGGGTAAAGTCCTCTGAATGGAGCCGGAAAGACAGGGCTGCGTGCGCCGCAGTGCAGCAGCACAGCAGAAGGGCAAACGCCGCCAACACCACTGTTCGCATCCTTTCAGTCGAGATGTTTCCCCTTTGTCTTGTGCTATAGTTATCAATTTGTGTGTGTGTGTGTGTGTGTGTGCAGATAATGTTTCACAGCGCTTCACAACAGCAAAGGGTGCACGAGAGCTAAGAAGTTCTGGACGAAGACACCGGAGCTTGAGAAATTTGTCAAGTACGACGGAGACTTTTGTTTCATTTGGTGTCGCGATACGCACGGCAGCCGGAAGATCAATAAAAGATAGGAGCGGTGCAAATATACAAGATGAGAGAACAACGCAAAGGGGGAGAAACAAGAAAGTAATTGCCTAAAGCCGGGCTACACTGTTGCCTCAGCGGTCGCACATCGTGATGGGGCAACCTTACATACGTTTTTAAGTACTGAGGAGGGCAACACATGGTCTTAATTATTATTATTATACGAAGCGGAGACGTTGCACCAGCAAATACAACGGCAGCGTGCGCTGTCTTGTTGATCTCGCAGGGTGCCCATGCGCAATGCATGGTCTGATGACATGTGGGGTGGCCGAAAACAAAGAAAAGAAATAAAAAAGAAACGTTTTCCGCCAATCCGCTCTTTTATATCGTAAATTTATAAATGATGAAGAGCCACCAGCATCACTTTAGAAAAACAAAAACAAAACGAAAGGCACGGAGACTTAACAAAACGTTTCAGCACCAGGCCAAACGGTAAAAGAATAAGATGTGGATCGCTGAGGCATATATGAAGTCAGCACGCAAAGAAAAAAAAAAAACAAGAAGAGAACAGCCTGTGAGCGCAGCACGAGCTCCCTACCGATGCAATGCCAAGAGAGGTCCGCGTGCAAGTGTCTGCATCACACATGGCTCTATGCTGCATTCAACAAAGGTGGCTGAGAGCAGCCTCAGTCTCCGCTAGTGTTTTTTTTTTTAGTTGGTATCCTCCTCTAGCGGGGGCATGTCATCGTCCTCCGCCACTGCATTGTCCGACGCCTTCTGATCCGCAGCGGATCCAAACGCGGGAATGCTGCCTGCAGGAAGTCCGGCGTGATCCTCCGCATCCTTCTGCCCCTGCGCCTTCATGAGCTGGCTAAGCATTTCCGAGTACTGCCCCTGCATCGCATCATCGCCACCACCGTCGCCAAGGCCGAAGTCGCCCAGGTCGTCCGGACTCGCATCATCTTCGTCCTCGTCTTTCCACTTGGACCAGTCGATAGTGATGTTTTGATGCTTCGTCTTCTCCTCCGTCAGCCGCGGCCATATCAACTCGTCCTCCCCCGCCTCCTCCAACGACTTGCAAAACTTCTTCTTGAGCTTCAACTCAATCTGGCGGGGACGCACCACGTGCTGACTCTCCTCGGGCGAGATGGGCGCGTAGAAATGGATAGTGTACTCGTAGTGCTTGTCCCCGGGGGCCGTGCAGGAGAAGTAGAGCACCTTGCCCTCCTCCTTTATGTCAAGCTTGACGTTGGTGGTGTCCTGCAGGGCGATCGTCAGGAGAACGTACTCGGAGCGCTGGGCCCAGCTGATGGGCGGCACCAAAACTCCACTTGCGGCCATGGCGGTCACAACGCTCGCTACACAGCAAAGAAAAAAAAAAAGAAGGCAGTAAAGGAGATCGACTAGAATGGGCGATTGGTGGTCCACTTGCGTTCCAGATGTGCGAGAATGCAGAAAAGGAAAGAGAGGAGAAGCAAAAGCGAGTGAATAGCGTGAAAGTAAGAAACGCCTGCGTGTTCCATCGACGATGTGCACAGGGACGTGTTACGGTGAAAAGATGAGGTGTGCGTGTGTGTGCGTGTGTGGAGCATGAAAGAAGGGAGGCATTCACATGGCAATAGGCGAGACGTGTAAGCAAATAGATGCGACATGCCCCCCCCTTCTTTTTGTTAAAGCATGCAGTCGAACAACACGAAGCAAAAACGTCGATGCTCTGATAGCTCACGCTACTTCAAAGCTGTTGTGCATGGGCTAAGCGCAGAAATACATTCATGCAAGAGCCAAATTAGGCAAAGAAAAATAGAGCGAAACTCCTGGTGGCCTTTCACTTCCCAGTTTCTGAAACCAAGCAAACCGACTATTGAACCCAATTAAAACGAGCGCGCGCACGCGTGTGTATACATACATACGTGTGCGTGCGTGCGTGTGTGTCGCGTGTTTTGCCGTGTTTATCCTTACAAATTCCTTTCCTTTTTTGTTTTTGTTTAGAGCTGACTAAGAGGCGACACATACAAACAGAGGCGATACCTCCGTGCACAAGTGCTCAGACGTAGATCGATCGGCTACACTGCAAATATAAAAGCAGCGTAAGGTAGCGGCTTCCCCACCAGGAGGGAGGGAGGGGGAAGGGTTGATGCGCGCGCCAATAAGCATCACACCCGACGGTCAGCAACATAAATAGAAACGTATTAATATTCTTTTCCCTGGAAAAAAAAAAAAGACAGGCAAACCAAGCACCTTCCCGTGGTTATCTCTGGAAAAAATCTGCCAGAGAAGGGAATACAGTGGGGTTTACGGTGTTCGAGTTGAGCAATACGAGCGCAGACCTGCAGAAGCCGCGTTTCCTTCCTCCCTATCTTCTGTAATCTGATCGACAGACTCGCTACTGCATGTACTATTGTGCCGTACCTTCCGGCGTTCGCCAATCAACGCAAACCCCGAAAGCTCGTTGAACTAAAAAAAAGGGGTAAACCGTAGCAACAAGACAGAAACAAATCTTGAATGTAATTCTGCAAGCACTGGAAATCTCAAAAAGAAAAAAGCAAATGAAAGGAAACCGCTATATATAGACATATATCTATATGTATCTGTATATAGCTCCCCAGCGCTGATGCACCGCAGCGGTAGTGAAACGCCTGCTCCTCTTGTCACGACGAAGGCAAAGTGCAGTCACACAGAAGAAAGAAAGAAGTGGCGGTCTTCACACTGGTCTCCGGCGTGGTAGCACCCGGTCCGCAACTCAAACTTTCTCACAACAAAAATAATAGGGTGACAAGCAAAAAACAAAAGGAAAAAAAAAAAACAGAGTGCCCATGTGCTGCATGGGTGTCAACGTAGCCAGACAATCCTCAGCAGTGAATGTATCCCTTCATTGCTGATCCCACTTCTCAAGCCTCACGCACTCAGCGTTTGCTGGAGGAGATATCATCCTCAGAAAGCTAGCACGAATCCTGTAGAAGTGAGAGCTGGCCATGCTGGCACCTCGAAGCATTATCCTTCAAGCAGGAAGGTACATTTAAAAAAAAAAACGAAGATAAAAGACAAATAGGCACAGAAAGCCCGACGGGAAGGCGATATGCAGCAGCAGCAGCAAGAGTGCCTTACTTGTCGATGCTTTCAGCCATGAACTTCATGGTAAAGGCGTCCACGTCCCCCTGCACAAACGGTGCTGTCTCCAACGGCGCCACGCGAAGGGTGTAGACGGCGTTGCCCGTCTCGGGATTCGTCGCCACCTCTGTCCTGCCCAGCAGCTCAATCTGCGCCTTTGGATGAAACTCGACCTGCACAGTGGCAACAATATCAGTGGTGTCATTGTAAAACGCCCAGCGGCGGTTTGCCTTGTCCACTAAGCGAAACAGAAGTCCGTTGCCGTGCTCCTTGAAGCACTTGAAGACTTCGTCGATGTGAGGAAAGATCGTCGCATCGGGGTGGCCGCTCTCATACAGCGGGGCCTCCTCCGGCTCAGAGGCGTGGGGCAGCGGCTGGGCAGCGGTGGCTGCACTAACAGGTGCAAGTTCGAGAGGGAGATAGGAAGAGATGCCGTCACCCGACTCCGAAGCTTCTCTTCTGGGTAAGTTGAGAGCTCCTGGTTCGACAGACCTTGTTGGCGGCGTTTCTGGCGATGACGACTGCACCGGAATAGCAGAAAAGGCTAGCTCATAGGCGGCGGGCGTGCCCACTAAGAACGGCATCGTGGCGAGCGGTGGCACCTCGACTGCCGCAACCATGCCCCCCTCGCGCTCTGCGTCGGCGATCACCTGCACGCCTGGCGCCACGTGCACACGGTTGGAGTGTGGGTAACGCATATGCGCTGTCATGACATACTCCGTCGTGTCATTGTAAAAGGCCCAGATGTTGTGGTGATCGTCCACGATGCGGAAGAGCAGCCCGTTACCATGGTCTTTGAAGCATTTATACACGTGTGACTGGTGCGGTATCACCGTGGCATCGGGGCTTCCATGTAGGTAGTGAACGGGCTCCTCTACGCGCTTTGAATGGGCCGGCACCGGCATCGGCTCCGCCGCAAAGTCGAGCGTGTAGGTGATCGGTTTGCCCTCGATGAAGGGCTCTGTCTGGCCGGGTGCGATGAGAAGCACACAGCAAATACTCTTCTCGCCAGTTTCAGGGGGTGCTGCGGAGACGACGGTGCTCCCCAGAGGGCGCACCTCGGTGCCATCTGCAAACGTGACGCTCACCTTCATCATGAAATCACGTGTGTCGTTGTAAAAGCACCAGCGATGGGCCGTGTCGTCCACGAGGCGGAAGAGCAACCCGTTGCCGTTGTTCTTGAAGCACTTGTAGATCTTGTCGTAATGCTCCGTCGGGCGACGGAACTCAAAGACAACATCCTTTGCTGGTGCGGTCTCCGTGCGGAATTCAAACTTAAACCCCTTCACATCGCCCTCGATGAACGATTCTGTGTAACCTGGCTCTACGTCGAGAGTGACCTCAATCGAGCACGTCTCGTCTGGTAAGCCGGTGGCGTTCGGCAGCACACATAGCGTTGCCCGCTGCAGAGGCTTGATGACGCTACCCGGCGAGAAAACGGCGCGGATGTGCATGATGGTGTCCACCGTGTTGTTGTAGAAAAACCACTGCTTTTTTTGGGCGTTGACAAGTCGGTAGAGGATGTCGCGTCCCTCGAAGCAGCGATAGCACTCCTGAAACGCACAGAGCGGCTCGCCATTGACGAAGTGGACGGAATCCACCGGCACAGCTTCCGTCATTGCTTCTAAGCTAAATAGATGAAGAAAGAAATCGCAGCGTTCGTCTGCGCTTATGAAAAGGGAAATATATATGTATATATAGATAGATAGATTAAAGAGTCAAAAATATATACTAAAAGAAAATGATGGCTTTATATATTCAGCTCAGCACTGGTGTGTCTGCTTCCCTTTTACCATGAATGAAAAGCGATGCTGCAGCTCTGCCTGTTTTTCTTCGTACTTGAAGAAAATAAGTCCTTTAGCAGCTTCGCTCTCTCTCTCCCTCGTCTGCAGCCTTGATACTCAAATCGTTATTAAAAGCAAAGAAAGAGAAAGAGACGATGCGATCGCCCAAGAGGTGAAAGACGGTGGCGCACCGCCTCGTGACTTTCGGATTTCTGTTGTGGTTGTGGTTGTTGTTTGTTTGCTGTGATTGTTTTTCTCCTTCAAGAGTAGAAGGGGCACGAGAGAGGCTGAAAGACGGCACGGCTTCTCTTCTTTCTTTTGTGTTGTTGTTGTTTTTTCCTTTTCCTTTTTGTACTCAAATTTATCAGAATGCGCCCAGTTTGCTTCACAAAGTAATCTTCCGTAGACCTCTGCACTGTGAAGCGCGATAAAACGGCGAAAAAACAAAAATGAAGTTAAATGCAGAACTGAATGTGCGGGGTTCCCGGGCGAAGTTCAATGATGGTGCGTTGGGGGAGCCACCAAGCGCACAAGCAGTGAGCAGTGAGATGGAAAGAATAGGCAGGGGGGGAATAAAAAGAAGAAGTTGTCGAATGCAGAGCGCACATGTTGACAGCTGGGTGGCGGAGTGAAAGCAATGCAACACGCACATCGAAGGGGGGAAGCCCCCTTCCACCCCTGACTCGCCGGTGTAATGTGGATGGGGAGAGTACCGTTGTGGCGGTTACGGCTCGCTTCTTTTGTTGTTGTTTACTCCCCTTTAGCATGTTGCTGTAGAGGCCCTTCCAGAACGAGAGCACGCACAGGCACCAAGCCCCGTTACCCAAGTCGAAGGCGTCGTTGTCATAGTCAGCTGGACCTCACACTTGCCCCCCTATGCGCGCACGGGCAATTGTCGTGGCCCCCACACATCTGTTTTCTGGTGATTGAAATTGAGTGCTTTTCGTTGAAGCTTCACAGAGGAAAGAGAAGAGATACTATTAAAAAAAAAAAATGAAATGAAGAAAGGCACAGAGAAGGTACGTACTTTGGCCGAATATACGCGTAGCCTTTTCATCCTCCCCGTCTCCACGCACACACGTATATAAAGGAGTATATAGCTGTATATATATATACATATATATATATGTGTGTGAATTGTGGTGAATCCAATACGCTGCATGTTAGGGTTCTCTGTGGCGAATACTCTAAAAATAGAGTAAGAGAATAAGAAAATAAGAACCATCATAAAACAAAAAAGAAAGCGGGACACACAAAAACGCAAACTGTGCTTTACGGAAGTGGTTGAGTGTTTACGAAGCTGACAACAGGAAAGAGCACCATCTCTGGTGCCCTGTGTGGCCACTTGTTGTTGCAGTTTTGTTTTGTTCTGTTGCTGTTTCTTTGAAGAAGAAAAAAAAATCGCAGACACACATGAAGTACACTAAAAGAAAAAAAGATCAAAAGGATTGATACGTCCATCCACATGAGACCACAGCGCAACCGTGCTACCTTCCTCCCGGCCTCGCGCTACTCCACCCACACAAGCGGGGGAAGAGAAGAGAAGAAAAGAGAAGAGAATTCTGCGCCCAACGCCGCACAGAAACAACAACAACAACAGCAGCATGCAATGTCGCGCAGATTTGCGTTGCTCCTTCCCCCTCTCCCCACACCACCACCATCCGCCGGCCTTCAAGGTGCGGTCGATGATGCAGAGGATCTGCTGATGCTGAAGACTCAAGGGCGGAGAGAAGAAGGGTGCTCGCTAGCAAAAGGTGATGCGGAAGTCGCCGTTGCGTACGCCCCCTGTGCATCTCACTTCCGACACACGGTGTGTTCTCTCGCGTTGACATTCTGAAGTCTCCACCCTCCTTCTCCCCCTCACCGCCTGTGTCCTACCGTCCCAGAAAGCCGAATGAAAACAAAAAGATAAAGACGTAAACCGAGGTCTGATGGGATAAGACGACAGCCACAGATACAATAAAGAAAAGAAATGAGAGTGCCTTCAACGGCAGAACAGAGAGGGAAAGAGAGATGCGAAACACCAGGCACGATGGGGCTCTGAGAAAGCCGTTGCATAGTGTCTGCGAATTGCATTTCGTTCCTTCTCCTCCTCTGCCCCATCAGCTGCATTGAAGTGCTCAGCAAGTACGAAGACCGAGGGAGAAGGAGGCCTACCCCGCTTCTGCCTGCCCTTAAGCCTGAACAGCGTGGCGCTTGCCGGTGAACTTCGATGAGAAGCCCTTGATGTTGCCTTGGACAAAGACCACAGTGGATTTGGGTGAAATGTTCACCGAGAATTCGTCGCCGTCCTGCGACGTTGAGCCAAGCGGCAGCACCGCGCCATCCGCATCAAAGGAGAACGTTGCGGTGAACTCGATATCCTCCGTGTCATTGAAGAAGCCCCAGCGATTGCGATGTGTGTCCACCAGACGATAAAGGCGGGCCTCGGGCTTGTCCTTGAAGCAGTGGAACAACTCGTCGTAGTTCACGAGGTGCTTGTCCGGTTCCCCGGTGTGGAATTCCACGCTCGCCAGCGGCACGGACTTGCTCACGCTGTCGGCCACCACGGACACCTCGTACTTCGTGGGCAGGCCATCAATGAAATGGACCGTCGCCAGCGGCGGTACAGCGATTGTCACGGCGTAGGAGCCGTCCTCCTCTTCCTCCACTACCTCCGCACCTGGCGCGAGAGCAATCTCCGGCGAGTCAAAGAAGCGCACCTTGGGCCTCATGACGTACTCCGTTGTGTCATTGTAGAAGGCCCACAACTCGTTTTCGTGGTCAACGATGCGGAAGAGCAAGCCGTTGCCGTTGTTCTTGAAGCACCGGTAGATCTTGCTGCTGGAAAGGGCGACGATGCTGCTGTCCGGCTCGCCGTGTTCAAAGCGCACGTCCTTCGGGTCCAGGCAGTTCTCGTCGATGGGGTCGGCGTTGAAGGCCTGGTGAAAGGCAGCTGGGTTACCCGCGATGAACTCCTCACAGTTGCCGGGGGTAACTGTGATTTGGTAGGCGACATCATCGCTCGCACCATTGGCCTCCACCTCCAGGGTATTACCCAGGGGCACCACATCCTCCGTGCGCGGGAACGTCACGGTGGCAGTCATCATGAAGTCCTTCGTGTCGTTGTAGTAATGCCACTTCCTCCCCTCCTCATCGACAAGGCGGAAGAAGAGGCCGTTGCCCTCGTTCTTGAAGCACTTGTACAGCTTCGTGTAGGGGGGCAGCGTGTTACGCTGATGCATAAACTTCACGTTCACTGCAGGCAGCTGCTCCGTCTGGAAGTCAAGCGCGAAGCCATTCACCTCGCCGTCGATGAACACCTCTGTCTCCTGCGGCTGCACCTCCACCGTCACAATTGTTTCCTGCAGCCCGCTCTGGTCATCCACCGGCACCACCGTGGCCTTCGCGCGGCCAGCAGCCTTCACGCTGCATGCGGGGCTGAAGTGCGCCTGCACACGCATAATGGTTTCCTTCGTATCATTGTAGAATGCCCACTTGTGGTTCTTGTCGTTCACCAGGCGGAAGAGCAGGCCGTTGTTGTCGCCCCTGAAACAGCGGTAAACGTGGTCGTAAGAGAAGGAGGGGTAGCCGTTTTCGAACTGGACCTCATGTGTCACCTCCTCGGTCATGGTTGCGATAAAAGAAAAACTGAAGAAACGCCTTCACTCTGTTGATGTTGTGTTCTCGCTGGTGAGAGGCGGGGGGGTGCGTTGAGGCGCTCGTGTGCGAAGGGTGTTGAAGCGGCAGCGTGCTGAAATAAGTGTCAACGGGTATAGAAAGAAAGGTAACAATTTTGAAGCTGAAGAAATGGGTGCCAACGAACCTCGGCGGGCGGACACGACGAAGCGAAGTATGGAGCGCGCGTCCAGCACGCAGTGGGTAGGAGAGAGTTATGATCAGCGTGAAATCATTTATGTTTCATTACATATTTTCATTTTTATTTTAAAGAGGGAGACCGGTCGGGTAGCGGTAAAGAGAATAGAAGACACGTGCATGGGCATCGAACAAGTTGAATCACGTCCTCTCAGTGAAAACAGTCAAACGGGAGGAGTTCCCACCGCCACCACCCGCCCCACGCCCCCTCTGGCGCTTCCAAAGATGAGATGAGGGCTAAAGTAGCAGCGGAAGTCAGTCATCCACTGACAATAAAGAAAAAAAAAGAATCAGAATCGGTTTGTGGGTGCGTTGGCGCCACAGAGAAATGCGTACAACAACAGCAAGTCACATGCACAAGTACCGTGATCTTTGCTTCAGCATGTATGCCAACGGTTAAAGACACGTCTGTTATTTAAAAAAAAAAAAAACGCCAATTCAAGGACTGTCCGTGCCATGGTACACGCGGGCAGCGCACCCCCTTCCAACTCAGCTATCGTAATCCTTCAAATCCCACCTGGAGAGCTCGTTCATCAGCTCAACCCGCGCACCACTAGACCGGATGAGCTTATCGTCAATGTACCACTCCTGCTGCTCCAGCGGGCTCAGTGCGAGCTTGCGCAGCTTCGAACGGCGGCGTGTCCGGAGCTCTTGGGCAAACAGCGTGTGGAAGCCCACTGCCGCCTGTTCCGACGCCGCTGCCACGCCGTCATCCTTCTCGTGCGCTGCCACGCTGTCCTGCGGCGAGGGAACGATGTACCCTGTTGACGCAGGCGTCGCCGGCTGATGGCCGAGAGCGAGAAAGTTGCGCTGTACGGCGGAGGGCTGTTCGTAGAAGTCGGCCTCCAAATACGAGTAGGTCGGTATTAGGTCCGTCCAGTGATGGCTGGTATGCTGGGCGGTGTCGCGAGGGTGGTACTCGTTGTACTCAAACGAGTCCTCCCATGCCACGTCCTTCTGCGCCTTCCGCATCAGGGAGAGTCGGTGCTGCAGAAGCGGCCGTGAGTCTTGGCGAGCAGCCGCGCATCGTCGCATCATGGTGAGGTTCTTCCGAAGCACAAGCACGTCCTGCCACCACGCATCCCGATACAGACGTGTCAGTTGCTCTTTCCACTGTGTCATATCCACAGCAGCACCAACACACGACGCATCCCCCAGCAACGCACTTTTATCATCTCCTCCCTGCTCTTTGAAGTGCTGAAGACGGTGGGGATACGTCACTAGTGCCTCTTCAAAGGCGTTCAGCTGCATGGCTGAAGAGGTAGAGGAGGTGGGGTGCACCAAGCAACGGCGTCGAAGTACGAGGTCGTAGTAGCCGTCCAGCTGCGCGACGACCCAGTCCGCCAGCGACGGGCTGTTCCGCTGCTCCCCCTCTCGCATTAGAAGATCGACGTCGTACGTGCGCGGCAGCACAAGAACGACGTAGCCATCATCGCTAAGAAGAGCGTCACTGCCGTTACTACCCTGCGGCTCTTCACCGGAAATACTCCTCCCACTTCCCGAAGAGTTGGGTAACGACGTCGGACTTCGCTCCGTCACATCGGAACGCAGCGCTTCAATGGTGCGCCGTAGCCCGGAAAGGGTCGCAAGCGGGTTGCGCCGACCTGCTGCGGGGAAAGCATCGCAAGGCAGAAATGGAAGAATGAGCTGCGGCGGCACACCGTCTTCGGCTGCTCTCCGCACAAGAGACTGCCACCACGACGTGCCGTGCAAAGACGGTTGCGCGTGCGCGGGAACGACAGGCCACGCCGTCGTCGGAGTGGGGGGGTGAATGTAAACTACCTGGAATGGACTCCCATCCGCACACGGACGCAGTCCTGCCAGAGACGACGCGGCCTCGCCAGCAACGCTCTGAGCACCTGGACGCACACCGTTGTACCCGCGGCCGTCGTTTCGCGCTCGCCGGCGCCGCCGTTCCGCTGCGGTTGCGCTCGTCGTGTCCGCGCTGTCACTCTCATGATTTAGCTGCGCCTCTTGCAGCTTTCTAGAAACGGCAGCCTCCTCGATTTTGCGTGGCATTGGCAAGAGGTCGCAGCGACGGGTCATCAACACCTGGCCGCGGCGCTTGCTGCGGCCATCGCGGACGTGCTCGTGATAGGTTGCCTCGGTGTTTCCCAGCGCGTGCAGGTCAGCATCGGCAGCCACCACGATATCAGCGCCAGCCCGCAACAGCAAATCCGTCACATATCCGCTCTGGCTGCACACATCTAACGCGCGAAAGGGAGAGACAGTGCCGGGGGAAACATGGAAACGCTCCAAAGCCTTATGCTGACCCCACAGTTCCTCGGGAGAAGCTTTTGACTCTTTGCCCGCCAGCATCCACCGTAGAACATGCACGTACGGCATCTGCTGCGCGGTGCCCTCCGGGCAGCACAAGCCGTGCCACGGGTGCAAGCGATACTGCCTTCGGTAGTACGCAGCAGCAGCGGCACCGTCGTCCCTTGCCGGATCGCCAACGCCGTTGCGGTCGTTGTTGTTGGCGTGCCGAGCGGCACCCCAGCGCACACCGCGGTGGTAACGACTGTAGGAGTAGAGAAGGCTGGTTAGCTGTGGAAACGACATTACCTCGTGACGGGCGAGCGGGTGATGTGCGCCACCGCCATCCCCACTGATGATCTCACTAAAAGTGGCTGCGGTGGGCATTGTGCTTGGTATACTCGTCCACACCCACTCCTCCCATTTCTCGAGCAACGCGGCCTCCTCGTCTTGCACTTCCTTCAACGTACCTATTCCGCTTCTGCGCTGTCGCCTCACTCCAGCACAGTCCACTAAATACTGTGGAAGGTCGCTGATCTCCTCCGCAGCACAAGGAAGCAGCACCAGTTGTTCCACTGCTCTCCACCACTCCTGTGTCACCTGAACGTACTCGGCGAATGACGTAGGCGGTCGTGTGCTGAGCAGTTCAGCGAGCAGGCGACTCGCGTGAAGGTGTGCTGCTGCGAGCGTTGTGTGCAGCACCGGGCTGGCAGGCGTGACCTGCGGCGCGGAAAGGACAACACAGAAGCGGCGCGGGGAAACGCAGGCAAACGACGGAGTACGCCGTCGTATCCCCAGCCACCGGAAGTTCTCCAACACTCGGCGCAGCTTCATTCTTCAAGATCTCACATAAAAAGAAAAAATGAATACTGCGCGCGAGCACCGGCGAGTATTATCTCGCGTTTTACCTGCGCACGTTGCTTAGATCCAAGATGGTGTACACAGTGGAAAGCAGCTCTTCCTCAGCCCTCAAACGATGGCCGTTGCTTCTGCTGCTGCATCTGCTTTATAGTGTGTGTGCATCGTTCGGAATCACACGAAGGGAGGGTGGGGAGAGAGAGGGGCTCAAAAAATTAAGACGGGAGAAGAAAAAGAAAGCACAGGCTGGAAGGCCACCAGCTGGCAGCACGTCTTCTAAACTCGCTGTTCACCATTGCTTCCCGCTCCTGCCATAAGCAGATGAACTGCGGTGCGCTGCTCTACCCATATTTGAATGAACGTCGAATCAAAAGTCGAGAAGCTGGAGGAGAACTAGGTGTCCATCACACCTCGCCGCTTCTTGCGCAACGCCGGCTCATGGCGCAACGCCACAACTGCTGCAAGCACAGGAAGAGGAAAGAAGAGGACCTCCACGTACCTTGCTGAGTAATTTGGTATCAAGCAATTCTCTTCCTTCTTGTTTTTCACAGGATAGGAGAAGCAACTGTTGTAACAAAAAAAGGCACTATCAGAACGCACAGCCATTATGCATATATATATATATATATATATATATATCTTTATATATAAATGCAAATCAAAACCACGCAGCATCGGAAGCCAACCACAGATTTACAGTATATAACAAATAAGCAAAGATACTGCAAGGCGCTCGCTGACATTCAATTTTTTTAAGAGGGAGTTTTTTCAATTAAGAAGAAATAAAATGTTGTCGAAACCCACTCAGCCACTCATATCTGCGCGTACATCCTCCTAACTGTCATGTGTGTATCGTGTTATGAACGATGATGGGATCCGTCACTCTCACTGCAGATGTCAGTGCACTTTGGAATACCTGAGCCAGAAGTTTGTAAGAAGTTCCAAGATTTCCTTTTTTTTTGTGGTTTGTTAATGTTTTCTTTAAAAAAAAAAAAAAATGAGATGTAGAGAGGGAAAAAACAATTTGCCGCGTTGTCCCCGTCCACCATTCGGGCAGCACTTCAATAAGGAAAGCGATAAGGCTTTTTTTTTTTTTGCTTTACTTCGTTGCTTGTTTCTTGAGTGCGTTTGAAGAGACAGACTCAAGAGCAACAGCAGCTGTTAAAACAAAAATAATTGTAAGAAGGAGTAAGATGATTAGAAGATATTTTATTTTTCTACTCTGCAAGGCAGAGCCCATCCGTTGCCTCACCGCTTGAGCACCAATGATCGCACATGCACACTGATGATTTAATTGGAGCTGCATGCCGAAAGACAGGCCAGATCCCACCATTCAAGGGCGCCTGGTTACTCCTCTCTCACTGCATGTAAGCAAGAGGAAAAAGAAGAAGAAATGGAAAAATAAGAAAGAAAAAAAGGAGGGCCCTGCACAGTTAAAACGGTGGCCACTCGTAGTTAGGGTTGTTGTGATCTTTTCTCTGTGCTGCGCCACAGTGATGCGCCAAACCGTTTCGCACAGAGCATATTAGTCGATAACGAGGAGTCATATGTGAATATGTGCAAGTGCATGTGTGTGAGAGCATTTCAGAAAGTAGAAGTCACGGAAATTGGAAGAAGACGAAGAACTCAAACTCTACAGAAGGACAGAAGAACAGAAGAACAGAAGAAAGAGTTATTGAAAGCAGACTTCGAAAAAATAAGAAATAAAAATCTACGAATGAAAAAAAGAGAAGAGAAAGGGGTGATCAGTGGAATACTCAATGATGTGAAGACACTATTCAGGGAAGAGTAAAACAAATAACGGCCGTAAAATATAAACAAGAGACGAAAAATACGAAAAGAACGATCAAGTTGTAGTGTCCTCAACTCTGCCATCTACCCCACAGAGTTGGAAGCATGCGGAGGAGTGACGCTCCGCGTGGGTTGCGCAAGGAGAAAAGAAAGCAGTATAAGCACTAGCATTTAAAAAAAGAAAGAAAAATGATGATATTTGGCGGGAGTATGTCGATTGCCTCTGAAGAAACTCGTTGCTGATGTTACTCCTATTCCAGCAACCGTCACGATACAATGTCAAAGAGGGAAAAGAAAAGAAAAAGAAGGCGCTTAACAATAGGATTAGGCTTCACATACCCTCCTATACGCAGCGCACACTCGCATAGTCGCGTCCATGCAGCCCACACACGCGACGTAGCCAAGAAGCCTCCATAAATGCGAGGTAAGTACACTGAGAGATGTTTAAAGAAACCACTTACACAAGGCACTGGAAGTAAGAGAGCACAAAGGAGGGAGTGATGAAATCAGCACCTGATATGTTTAACTCTTTTCGGAAAGTAAAAACTAAGGATGGAAGAGAATTTGAGTATCGAAACGGGCAGAATAAAAGGAGAGGTGAGATCAGTGGATGGAGCGGTGTGAGAAGGAAGAGTGAAACGGAAGCACTTTGAGCAACATCAACGACATCCCATGTCAGGGAGGAATGCAGTCTCTTAAAAAAGAAAAAAATAAACAGAAAAAATAAACGAAGGGAGAGAAAGAAGAAGAAGAAAAGAAAATATAAATTTGATGGAACGATGAGCGATGAGTGCACTCTTCAAGTACATGTGAATTGAGATACAGGAAACCTTCAGCACTGTTGCAGCCATCCACCAAAAAAAGTTCAATAGTAATAATAAAGATATCCATGATAACAATAGTAATAACAAAGAGACAAGAAAACAGAAAACAAAAACGGCGCATCGATGGGAGATGAAACAGTACGTGAAAACCTGCTTCCCTCCATCGAAGTAGAGAAAGTAAGTACGAAGGTGTCGTATACATTGCTGGAGACCCGCGCACAGAATATTGAAGTAAGCAGTTAGTACGGAAGCCGCTTGAAGAAGGAAGCGGCGAAGCGACCAAAGCCCACGGCCGTATTGGCTGTTGGCCACAAGAAGCATGTGTAAGGTCTTATCAATGGTCAATGCCCACAGTGAAGCCGCCTGACAAAAGAGAAGATTTTTTAAAAAAAAATGAAAAGGGCACTAATGTTATAAGGAAGAGTGACGGGTAAGCTAACATTTCGAAGCGAAAAACGAAGAACACAAGAGAGGGGTGAAGGGGGTTTACCAGCATGCTATACAATGCAATGGGGATATGCGAAACACTACTGACATCGGAGAGAGATTAGAACATACATACATATATAGATATAGATATAGATATAGGTAGATAGATAGATAGATAAATATTAATATAGATAGATAACAATAAAAAAGAAAGGTGAAGGGGTACAGAGAATTCCACCGCTCCCAATGTCAATCGGAAAACATGAAGGGGGAGAGCCGAGGACAAGCGCACACAAAGCACGCAGAAACGGACAACATACGGGAGGGCAAAGGAGAAAGAATTCGTAGCCCCACTTTCAAGGCGCTCCAGCGAATTATCAATCCAACCAATACCACCCGCGCTGCTCCACAGTAGAAACGCAAACCGACAACCACCGTGGTGCACCAGTCGTGACGTATCAGAAGCCTCCTCCTCCTCCCGCTCAGTACATGGACAGCGGCACGTACCAACGCTGCTTGTCCTCCGTTGTCATAGATGGGATAGAACTTTTATCATGAAAGTGGCACACCTGACGGTCTGCAGCCACCCCAGCGCCATTCGACGCAAACCTGCGCGTGTGACGATAAAGTAGCTCGTCAGGGCAAAACTGCGGAGCGCTGAAGGTGCGCGGCAGCAGCGCCGGCGGCGTCGCCATAGAGACGGAGGTGGTCAACGAGAAGGGAACTCGGTAAGGTACGGGTGCGTCAGTGGAGGCCATCATCTTTGCCTTCTTGTTATCAATATCCTCGTGGGTATCATCTCGGCCAGACACGCTGTCCGAGCGCACCTCGAACAGGGGTGAGTGCACGGTGATGGAAAGCGACGCCACCGAGTCGTTGGAGCACATGAGAGAGCTGTCGCAGCTGCGCCGCTTCGCCGAGGTTTGACAGACTCGTTTCGACTCCCAGTCCTCGTCTTCCACCGCTCCTGCCACGTTGTGCAGAATGCTGTTAGCCGCGGTCCACTTTGCAAGTGGCTGCATCAACTCTGACCCCGGTGATAAGCAGGAGCAGCAGGAAGAGCGACGGCCGTAAGAGGGTGACAGTGTGCCATCTGTGCAGCGATTGAAAGAAGCAACTGAAGACATCTGCCTGCCCGTCATCGCCATCACCTCAACCTTTGTCGTCCTAGCAACGGTTTCCGGAGCGGGCAACTGCAGGGAGTGAGCGAGGGATGCCTGCTCCCCGCTGTCGACGGGCAGACGCGGAGAGGGAGAGCCGGTGACCTGGGTAGAGACCTTTGCTGCAGTAACGGCCACATCGGCGCCGCCGCTTGGCTCCATCCACCACCCAACACCCGCCCATCGCGGACAATGATCATTCGCTGCAGCCAGCATGGTGGGCGCGTTGCCCGTCAACGGCGAGAGCCGCCAGTCAGCGGCCCGTGAAGCAGCCGCAGCTTCACGCACACTTCGAAGGTCATGGCCGGGGCGTTCCGCGCCTGCGTCTTCAACCGGCTGTGGAGCGAGGAGTGACGTTCCTCGCGTTGGGCTGGACAGAGAGACAGTGTCACAGCCCTCATCACTGCGCTTGTTCCCCCGCGCCGCACAGGCCGCACCTGAAATAAAGGAAGGGGGGGCGATGGTCAGCCCTTCCTCCGCCTGGGTTGTCGACTGGCAGATCCAGATAGAGGGGCACGGCACCGGTGCGGTCGTCGTGTCTACGCTCATCGTAGAAGAGCCATTTTTCATAGATTGCAGGTGTGTCTTCACTGTGTTGGCGTTGGGAACGTGCTGCACACACAGGGGGCTCCACCCTCCGATCGCTGCAGGACAGACAGACGCAGCAGCAGAAGCTTTTGCGATTGCCGCCTCCACCTCGTTAGGAAAATGCGCGAGACCGTTCAGTGTGGATTTGGAATCATGAGTCTCGATATCTTCTTTAATTGTCGAGAGGTGTTGAGAGTTATGTTCAGCAATATGGTCAGGGTGTGCGCAGCTGTTCCTCCGCACTACCGCTTGGTTGTGTGTTACTACATGCTCCGCGAAGGCCGCAATGGTGTGCGCCGCAATCGAAGGTAGTATTGCGGAGTGCAGCGCCGCGGCCGCCTCATCCGTCGGCGGGCACGCATTTTTTCGAGGAGTGTGTGTAGTCGACCCTGCTGCGCCGTGCTGAGAAGCACTATCAGCGCAGAAGACTGGGCCACAGCTGTTTGACGGGCAGTGAGGCATACCTGACGTCAGCTTCGAAGAAGGGGCTCGAAGAACGTTCATACCCGTGCGTGATGTGTACGTTTGAATACGTCACTGAGGTGAAAGCTTTACCGCGCTAGCGATAGCTTAGAGTGAATGAGTTGTATTGATAAACAAGAATAAAGAAATAAAATAATTATATGATGTTCTCTCTTTTTTCGTGAAATCTGTGTTAACAGTGGTCTGGAATAGAACGAGTGATTACGCATGCAATGAATTATGGCCCACCCTGCAGAAGTCATCAAGAGAGAAAAGAAAAGGGGAAACGCAAGATGCGTCCGTTCCACGTTCGCGGAGGTACAGGTAAGGAAGAATAGCGAGGGAAGAAGAAAAGGACAGAAGCGTATTGAATGAGCGAAAGGTAAATCGGAAAGCTCCAATTTTATACTCTCATGTGGGTGGACCCATCACAGCGCAGCAGCATCAAAATAATAATAATAATAATAATAATAATAATGATAATGTCGCTGACCCGCGCACAGATGAACGAAGGACCGGACGTTCTAAAATGGATCTGTCGGCAGCGCTATGAAGCAGCTTAAATTCAAGTCTTGCCGTTGTGGAAGGGGGACGAATTTAAAATAAAATCTCCCTCTGTAACCATTACAAGCTCCCATACGACACCATAATTCAATCCGTTGTATGCTACCCGCATCATCTCAGCGCATCACTGGAGAACAATAAAAATGGCTTAACTGTGTTATTCGACAATTAAAAGTTCGCTTCGCACCCGCCCATCCCCTACCGAAGAAGGCGCGTGAGTTTACGCCCGCATCAGCAACGTTCCGCTTCGCCCAGTTGGGTTTCCTTCCTTTTCTCTTTCTCGCAGGGAGTATGCGTCCCTTGTGAAAATATATATATATATAGGGTGGGTGCCCCCCCCCCCACATACACACACACCAGCACAGAAGCGGTGCCGATGAGGCTCCGTTCCTTTCCCCTTCTACTTCTTGCGGTTCTTCCGCTTGCCGGATGCCTTGCGCTTACCGTGGCCCTTACGCGAGTGCTTGCGAATCTTACGGATCTTTTCGAGCTCCTTCATCATGCGGAGCCGCGGCTTCGTCTTGGCGGGTCCTTTGGTCTCCTGGCGCAGCCGGCGCAGCTCCTGCTGCACCACAGCGGGCAAATCATCGAAGTTGTTAGAGGGCAGCGGCTTTGCGGCTGATGCAGCGTTGTTGTCCCCAGCTGAAGAAGAAGCAGACGAAGCGCCTGGACGCGCAAAAAGCGGCTTCACTTCCACCGTTACAAACTCATCCTCCACGGCGCTTGAAGGGGACGGCGCAGCACCGTCACCCTCCCCATTCTCCTGCCCAAGCATCACACCCGGCATGGCGTGCGAGCTGTGTGCAATAGTGGCCAGCCGCTTCGCCTTCTTCCGTTTTCGAGAGGCCTCCGCGTGCGCCTCAAAATTCTCACGGGCATCGTGTGCGGCTGCCTCGGGGGCATCTAAGCCCATCCAGGGCATCTCATCATCATCTACCCTCTCCTCCCCTTCCTGGCTCGTGTGATCGCCCGCATCGTCGTCTGTGTAGTCGGCATCGCCTTCCTCGTCCTCGCCAAAGCCCTCGTCATGCCGGTCAGGGAGGCGGTAGGTGTAATCTGGAAGGATGGGCACGCGGGCGTAGTTGTTGTACGCACGGCGCGCTTCCTCACGCTGCTCACGACGGGTCTTGGCACTGTCCTTGCGCAGCTTCCGCTTCATATCCACAAAAGCCTGCACGCGCCGCTCGTTCTTCTTCTTGTGTAGGGTGAGCAAGTAGCTGCGGCGTGCAGCATCATCAAAGGTGAGGGCCTTGGGGCGGGCAGCGGGTGTGGGGGTCTCCCTCACCTTCTTTCCACTCTTCTTGGCGATCATGCGCTTGTAGTTCTCCAGCCGATCCGCCTTGAAGCCCTTGCGGGACTTCTTCTTTTTGGAGGCGTCGCCGGTGTCGGTGCCGGCATCGACGTACTTAACCATCGCTTGAGATGACTAGGCGTTCTGCGCTGCGTGAACCGGTTGACGAGGCCGAAGACATTGGCACCAACGAGCATAATAAGTTAAGGGAAAGCCAACAATACGAATTAGAACGAGAGAAAGAATGCGAGTTGTAGCCAAGAGAAACGGAGTTAAAGCGATTCGATGCGACGTAGAGCAACGCCGATAGCAAAGAAGGGCTTGGAAGGACGCGTCATTCGAGTGGGTGCAAGTGCTGAGCGAAGAAGCCACTGAAGACATGCACTGGCACGCATGGCATCAATCGCTAGAGAATACCTGAGCGTGCAGCGCGCAAAGCCTCCAGCAGTGTGTGTGTGTGTGTGTGTGTGTGTGTGTGTGTAGGAGGGGGGGGCGTCAGCTTCATCCCTATAAATGATTCAACAGCGCTGCGTGAGCAAAGCACAAAGCAGCTGTGGGGGCTCTTGCTTTCAAGCTTCTTCTTATTATGGTTACCTGCTGCGACGGGAAAACGACGGAGCCAATGGAATACTGTGAGCTTGAAAACAAAAGAGGGAGCCAAAGGAATTGAAAATATCTGTGTCTTTGATACTATCAATAAGTAAGCCAGCGCATAAAAATGATTAAACGGCCAAGCAGCAGGCCTGCGACTTCCAGGAAGTCACGAATGACTACGATATAAGAACATGGGAAAGAAAGCAGAAAATAGAGCTTTCATGTTAAGCCGCTGGCAGTCGTCGCCGATGGCACGCCTACGCCCCAGGCTACGAAGCTTCTTCGTTGTTTCGCCTCCTTCGAGGGACTGAAATCGTTGTCTTACTCATCAGGAGCAAGGTGTGTCCTGACACCCCACTCAATCCCCTTCCCGCACTCCTCGTGAAGGACCGGCACGCATGTCTCGAGCAGCTGCTGCTCATAGGCGCTCAGCTCCGGTAACGGCAGCACCCTCTCCACGCCCAGCAGGCCCAGCTCCACCGGGCACGCGAAAAAGCGACAATGCGGCTGCTGCAGGTCAGTCTCCACGTAGCAGCACTCCACAATGCCCTTGTCCCCTCGCAGCGCCTTCAACATGGAAAAGGACCACTCAGCCGCGGCGTAGGCCATCGACAGCGTCGCCGAGCCTCTGCCCGCCTTCGCCTTCACCACCTCGTCCCCCGCTAGCTGAATGCGGTGGGTCAGCTGCTCCACCTGTTCCTGCGAGAGCGACGGGACGTGCGAGAGCAGTGGCACGATCGTTTCACTGCTGTGGCCGCCAATGACGGGCACATCCACATCGTAGGGGCTCAGGCCGAGTGCCTCCGCTACAAAGGTGCGCGCACGAACAACATCCATAGTGGTAACCCCAAACAGTCGGGCTGGATCGTACACACCAATCTTCCGCAGCGTCTCCGCCACTACCGGGACGGTGCTGTTCATGGGGTCACTGAGGACACCGATGATAGCTTTCGGTGCGTGATGGCCAATGGCGACGGCGAGGTCACGCACTATGCTGCCATTCGCGCTGAAGAGGTCAGCACGCGTCATACCGGGCTTGCGCGGGATGCTGGCAGGGATAAGCACCAGCTCCGCGCCTTTCAAAGCTTCCTCCAACTCTTCGGCGGCATACCCAGTGACCTCCGCGGGCGACGGGATGTGCGAGAGATCCGCCGCCACGCCGGGGGCACCGCGAATGTCGTAAAGAGAGAGTCTTTTGACTAGTGGGCTGCACTTCAACAGCAAGGACAGGGGCTGACCGATGCCGCCGGCAGCCCCGAGCACGGCAACGCGCGAGAAAACAGACCTCGAGGGACGCATTGAAAGAACAAGAGAAGATGCTCCGCTCTAATTAAGTGTGAAGTCAAAGCGGTGGCGATTCTTTACGCTGAGGATATGGAGAACTGCAGCTCCTTTAAAGCGAGGAGCGCAATCCAACAGACTGACGGACATGTGTGTCCAAGCACAACAATAAAAGTAAAGTTCCACGTTGAATAATAAATAAAAAAGATGAGAAGTGAAGAAATATCAGAGTTGCTTCCCCGTCGAAGTGGAGCGACAAACTTCGCCCTCAAACAGCACCTTTATGACGATTAGCCTCAATAATGGAGGAGAAGTCATTTGCGAAATAAAAACGCAGTTGGCGAACATCCATAGTAGATATAAACGCATTGTTTTAGCGGCAGCACAGGTCATCCGTTCGGCCATGGCTACGTGCCTGGCCGTGGAGCTTCGCACTTCCATGGCCGTATTATGCCTCACTATTCTCTTTGTGTGCGCGTGCCTTCGGCCCTTACAGGTGTAGTTCTCAAGTCAAAAATAAAGAAGTAACGCGTGCGCTCGCATGAAAATCGCTGAAAGGAAAGAAAAGAAAAGAGCGTGCAGCCACCAAGCATTTAATAAAGATAGGGAGAAGATGCAATCGGAGAAACGGGCTGCTCCGTACTGCGATGTACCTTCGCATCGCTCGGCATACGAACAAGACAGGAAAGCCTTGAGAACAAATTGAATAGTGTTGTCTCTTGTCCCTCCCTCTCCTTTGCCCCTTCTTTAAAGTTCAAAGATTATGTTGCTATTGATGTCATTTTCGCAGAAAAGCTATCATTCTTTTTTTTTCTTCAAATCAAGTAAACAAAGGACAAACGGGGAAAGGTCTCCACTCAGCATACGTCAGCTGCGCTGAGTCAAAAACACAGAAGCACATGTCTTAATAGCAACAGCAGTTGGGAGGGTACAACGAGAAAACAAAAACAGGAAAAACGAGAATCTAACGTGGCGAGTCTGAACGCGACAGTCCCTTCCAAAGAAAAAAAAGAAGAAAAAAATAGTAGTCGTCACTGCCGCGTTGTCGGAACCTGAAGAAAACAACACGGAAGGACGAAAAAGAGGCAGTGGTCGAAACGGCAATGAACGCAGCAACAGCAATGTGTGGAGAAATCAGAAGCCATAGTGAGACCGTCAGCGAGAAGGGCGAACACAACAAAAAAAAAAAACTCGCAATGCTAAAAGCTCAATCGGGGGGTTTAGCAGCGATAAACTGAAGTCCCTTACGGATGTTCTTCTCTAGGTCGGCCAAGCAGCGATCGAGCTGCTCCTCCTCGTACTCATTCATCGGCGGCAGCGGCAGCACGCGCTTCACCCCCTCCCTTCCAAACTCCACCGGACTCGCAAAGAAGAGCGCCTTCTCCGGAAAGAGAGGGCTTTCTACCATCGTAGAGCGCACGAGGCCCTCTTCTCCGTCCAAGGCCTTCAGGACGCAGTCCACCCAGTCCGCAGTACCAAACGCGGCGGACAGCGACGACGACCCCCGCCCTTTCTTCGCATTCACCACAGCGTCCCCACCTCGTCTCACCCGATGCGTCAGGTACTCGGCCTCCTCCCTCGTCAAGCGGATGCCGGACTGCGAAAACAAAGGAACGATGGTTTGACCGCTGTGACCGCCTACCACAGGGAAATGAAGCAGCTCCGGGTCTTTGCCGGTGAAGTCCGCCAGCATCGATTTGGCACGCAACGTATCAAGGGCCGTGAGACCGCACAGCTTTTGGGGGTCGTACACCCCCGCCTGCCGCAGCGTCTCAGCGGCCACTGCAATCATGCTGTTCAGTGGATCGCTAATGATGCCTATGATGGCGCGAGGGGCGTGCTTCGCCACCTCCACCGAGAGCTCCTGAATAACGTACTTGTTAGCGTTGAACAAGTCTTCGCGGAACATGCCCGGATGACGAGGAATGCCTGCGGTGACCAACACAAGATCCGCATCCTCCAGAGCCCGCCGAATCTCCTTGATGGTGTATCCTGTCACCTTTACTTTTCGAGGTATATGGGAAAGGTCGATCACCTCGCCCAACGGAGAGATGATGTCATAGAGGCGCAGCTCGCTCACCCTACGGTTCTGCACGAGGGCGAGGCAGAGCGGCTGCCCAATCGCACCGCTGGCGCCAAGGACGGCAACCTTGAAGAAACATCGCGCTGATCGGCGCATCCCTCTAGAAGAAATGTATATATATATATGCGTGGAGAACGCTGGCAAATTGCAATTACCAAGCAAACATAAAGAGTAATGTTTTTTCACTTATATATATATATATATATTCATTTACGTTGAAGTCAATGTGTTGTTAAGGTGCACTGTGTGTGCAGATGAAACCATTATGTTTCCGTTCCTTTTCCGATATATTGTTTGAATGCCTTGTGTGTCGTTTTAAAGAAGAAACAAGGACAGAACTGCTTCCGCCATATATATATATATATATATATATATCTTGGTACGCTCGGCAACTTTTGTGGTGTGTTCAATACGGTGGGGAAGAGAGCGTACACAAGCCATACACCTTCGACCTGGTCGATACGAAAATAAAAATAGTAAGAAGAGAAGGAGACAAGCATAGATACATAGAGATGAAAGCCAACAATGAAAAAAACTCATTCGGTAATACACTCTTTTTTTGTAAAAGGCAGAGGAATGGGTGTTGGCGCAGGCTGAGCCACGAAGCCCCACCATCCAGCGTGGCTTTCCACCAGTTTGGCCGCAGCGAAACCAGCGTTCTTTGGTACATCAAGAGAGCGCTCTCACTGGCTTTCCTTTGGCTGCCGCCTCAAAGTAGGCAAGCTGGCGCATCGGAGCGTGATCACAGTGCACAATGAAAAAAAAAGGAATGACTAGCGTGCAAGCAACTCAGTTGATGTAACTGTTGTTTTCATAGGCGCATCACAAATAACGAGACTCGTGTTTGAACGCTTCTCTTTGACTACCACGCAAGTGTGTGTGTCACCTCTTATAGTTTGTTTTTGTTTGTTTTCATTGTGCGTATTTCGTTTGCTTCACTTTTCTTTGCTCAAGCTGCACCCACAGCCGTCAAGAGCCGCGCACGGCTGCTCTGAATGCCTGTTACCACTTCCCGTTGCTCTTCTTCTTTCCGCACGAAGAATGAACACGCAAGCGATGAACGCCCTGAGACGGACGGCATTTGCTTAAAAAGAAAAGGATTGCTGCGCGGCACAGAGTGAAGGGGGGGGGGGGCTAAGGTCAGCTGAAGATATATAAGCACAGAAGACTACAAAAGACAGTTGTAAAAATGAAATAAAAAACAAAAGCCTTGACGACCAACTGTACGGTTGGGCGAAACAACGCTGAGGTCAGTCACGCACGGATTGTAATAGGAGTGACATCGCCCTCACCAGCGCCTCATCATCATCATCATCATATAGATGCATATATATATATAATCTGGCAGCACCATTTTCTGCGTGCGCCGTCAACTGCACCGTTGGTTCAAAGATATGAAGAACAAAGAGAGGAGGGGAAGGCAGAAGCCAATTTCAAAGCCAAGCCAGGCTTCATTTGCTCGCGTTTGTTTGTCTGCTTGTTCGTTGGGGGGGTTTTCAAGAGGAAACAAAAAAAAAAAACGAAGATTGGTATTGGTAAAAGAATGAAAGAGAGAGAGAGATGTGCGGGTGCGGGTGCGGGTGTGACGGGCTGCGAGATACTTTTTCAAAATAAAAGAAGACACAACATTCTCGTCATGTTACGTATTGAAAGCATGCTGTCCCCTGACTGAGGGAACGAAGCAGCGAAGGAAGAAAACAAAGAAAACAAAGAAGTACAGCCGTTCATCACGATGAGCGCACAGCCCCCCCCCACAGACACACACACACCCGCCCTTCAGACTTGGCTCGACTGCAACGCTGCGCTTCTTCGGCAAATGCTATCGGATCACATCCCTGTGCTATTCTAAGGAGGGATAAAAAGCAGGTAACACACAAACAAAAATGGGAGGAATAGCAATGGCAATAGCGTGAAGAACAGAAGAGCGGCCGCCCACTGGAGCCACAGAGAAATATAAATATATAAATAAAATGAGGTGGGCGCGATACAAGAGGGCGTGGCAGAAGGGCAAAAAGGAGGTCCCGTTACGGGCATTCGTCCACTGCGCCTCCGTGCGTGCATATCGCCGTTGCCCTGGCGCTCGACCACGACTGACGACGTTCGGAGAAAGAAGACGATAGAGAGAATTGAAACACAAAAAAAAAGAGAGGGCTGGTACCATCGCCAAAAAGCAGGAACAAGTGCACGCCACGCCAACAAGAAATCCGGAACTTGTTTGTGGAGGGACGAGACCTTGCGCATTGGAAGGCACGGATTTCATGCAGCAGCACCTGCCCCCCCCCTCCTCCCTTCGCTTCTTATACGATCAGCGATAATACATTGTTTTGCTTCTTGCCTTCCCACTCCTCCATCACCTCATCGCAGGCCAGGCTTACTTGCTGCCAAACGCCACGCCCTTTGCGATGTTGTCCTTCAGGCCCTCGATACACTTCTCCATGAGCTTCTGCTCAAAGGCGTTCATCTTTGGTACCGGGTGGATCCTCTCCACGCCCTCCTTGCCGAGCTCCACCGGGGAGCTGAAGAAGGCGCAGGACGGCTCCACCGTGCTCTCCACGAAGGAGCACTCAACGATCCCCTTCTCGCCATTGAGGGCACGCATCATCGACGTGGCCCACGCGTTGCCGGCAAAGGCCATCGACAGCGTCGCGGAACCCGCACCCGCCTTCGCCTTCACCACCTCGTCACCGCCGAACTGGATGCGGTGGGTCAGCTGCTGCACCTGCTCTGACGACAGCTGCGTGAACTGAGAGAGCAGCGGCACGATCGTCTCCCCGCTGTGCCCGCCAACGACGGGGATGCTCAGCGTCGATGGGCTCTTGCCGATGGCGGCACCGACGAACGTGCAGGCGCGGACAACATCGAGGGTGGTGATGCCGAAGACCTTGTGCGGGTTGTAGCAGCCGATCTTCTTCAGCGCCTCTGCGGCGACCGGGACGGTGCTGTTCACCGGGTTGCTGATGACACCAATCACAGCCTTCGGCGACGACTTGCCGACCGCCGTGGCGAGGTCACGCACAATGCTTGCATTCGTGTTGAAGAGATCGTCACGGGTCATACCGGGCTTGCGCGGCACTCCAGCCGGGATGAGGACGAGGTCGACATCCGCCACCGCCTTGGCAAGCTCCTCAGCGGCGAAACCGGTGACCTTGACGCCGGTGCAGATGTGCGAGAGATCAGCGGAGACGCCCGGTGCACCCTTCACATCGTACAGCTTCAGCTCCGTCACGTGCTTGTTACCCTTCAGCAGCAGGGAGAGGGGCTGGCCAATACCGCCATTGGCACCGAGCACGGCCACACGGGTGAGGTGCTTCTGAGAGCAGCGCATTGCGGACTTTTAAAAGGCAGTAGAGCCGGTTGAACCAAAATGAAGATGCGTCCTTGCGGAGGAGGCTACAGGAAGAACAGCAAAAAAAAAAAACGAAGAAAGGGCTGGCAGTGGAGGGAGGCAGCTGCGATATATGTTATCGTTCAAAAACCTGAGTGCGTGGCGGTTGGGCAGTGGTGAGAGAGAGAGATAGTTCGGCCAGCGCACAGCGGCAGCGACGCAAGCGTGGGAGTGTAGGCAGTAGGAGTAATTATCATAGTTGAAAACACCCGCATGTCGTGCAGGCACAACAACAAAAAAAAAAGGGAAAGGGTGGATGCGTTTTTAAATTGACCGAGCGAAATGAAGTAGAGGACACCGCAACAAGGAGAAGACCGGAAACATGGGGGAGCTCCACGACACAAAAGCATCTGCACGGCTGCCGCCTCGCCACCAAGCAAGAAGACGCAACACACGTTTGGTCACGGGGGCAGCGGGGGAGAGAAAGAAGCGCTACAGGAAGCTTCCATCAATTGGGCTCAGCAACGCCAGCTTGGAGTTGCTGCAGGCATCAAAGGCGCTTTTCAAGACACCGTTGCAGCAGGTTGCAGCCTGCCTGTGTGTGTCCCACACATTCATACGCGCATGTATGCCTTCGTATTGCTATTGTTTTCAAACGTGTGTGAACGGCATTGCATCTGCAAGATTGTTGGCATTGCGCTGTGGGAGCGCGTATGGCAGACGCACACAACGCAGTTTAGCACTGTAGCCTTCAAGCAAGGGTCCGCATAGCCAATACAGGCAAACAAACACACAGACATACATAGCGGCGTTAACCAAGGTCAGTAGGAGGCAAGTAGGGGGGGGGAGCGAAGTAATGAAGAGGGAGAAGGCAGTGCTACCAGCAACAGGGTGCAATCACCTGTCCACAGACAAAAAAAAGCTAGCCAGCACCAGGTGCCGTCCTCCTCTCATCCCTTGGATGCAGCTTCCATACCCGCCTCCACATCCTTCACCAACTCCGGCACGGCCGTCTCAATCAGTTCGTTCTCAAACGACGTCAACGGCCCCATTGGAAGAAGGCGTTGCACTCCCTCGCGGCCCAACTCCACACGAGAGCTGAAGAACGGCACCTCTGATCGCATCGTCGACTCCACCAATGCACACTCGACAATACCCATGTCGCCACGCAGTGCCTTCAGCAGCGAGACGGTAAAATCACAGGCGGCGTAGGCCAACCCCAACGCCACGGGTGGTGCCACCTCCGTGGTGAGGGAGTCGCATGTGTCCTCGCCAACAGAAGCCTCGAAAGGAACACCGTAGCTCTGCACCTCTAGCGTTATACGAATGATTTCCTCCAGCGGCAGCTGTAGGCCGGTTTTGGCGATGAGGGGGCACGCCGTGATCCCGCCACGGCCGCCGACCACCGGCACGTTCACATCGAAGGGGTTCATCTGCAAAGCAGCAGCAACCAGTTTTCGGGTGCGAATCACGTCCAGCGTAGTCACACCGAACAGCTTACGCGGATCAAACTTGCATGACTTCTTCAGCAGTTCAGCACAGAATGGTGTGAGGGCGTTCACGGGACTCGAGACGACGCCGAGAACCGCCTTTGTGTCAGACTTCGCAACGGCCTGCACTACGCGGCGCACGGCAGGAGCCGAGGAGCGCAAAGCAACGTCTCGGTCTTCACGGAGTGGGTCAAAGCTGTTGCCGGAGCAGACAAGAACTACCTGCGCGTCACCCAGCAGCGCAGGCCACTCCTCCTCGCCACGTGCGTAGCGCACCCTGGGCATCGTATCCATGTGCGACAGGTCGGCGGCCACCCCATGGGCAGGCATGTCACCATCTGCCGACGTGCTGCAGCACACGAGCTCCGCCACGTGCGGGTTCATCTTCAACAGAAGAGAGAGGGGCTGGCCCACGGCGTTGCCGCAGCCAAACAGCACGACCTTCCCGCTCTTGGGGATGACAGGTGCACGACGAAAAAACAGGAGCCCCATTGCTGTTGGCTGCTAGAGAAAGCGTGGTACTGCCCAGATGCGTTGACGTTGTCGAATCTTGTGTAGCGTGGCGCTTAGCGCGAATGCAGTCTTCCTGCCAAGGAGAGATCACCACAAAGGTGCGAAAGAAAAACAAAAAGAAGGTGGGTCGTGTCCCTGTCTCTCGAAAGCGCTGTGCAGGAGGTAGTGAAATTCGTATTTGCGCAGTAAGAAGCGGGATCAGCAGAGAGAAAGAGTTCAGAAATCGGAGAGAAGGATGGAGGAAGAGAGATCAGAGAGATTCAGCGCCCCGAGAAATGCCAAGAACGAGTGTGGCGCAGGAACTAAGAATCGATGCTCGTAAGCTACTCTGGCCATCAAAATGCCTCAATCTTGCCAAACCCCACTTTGTAAATATCCCACAAGCCAAAAAAAAAGAAAAACAAATCAAAATTGTCGCTATAGAGTTCTCGTTCGTTGATTCATTGAAACTGAAATGCGAGTAACATCGCCATGCCTCCGTGCGTTGCTCGTCGGTTGTTGTTGCCATGTTCTCTCCAATGCAAATGAAGGAGCCCCTGTCTTACGAATCCATGGCGTGCTCACCCCCCCCCTCCCCTTTACCTTTTCTCTGACTTCCTCAACAATTAAAATCAGGAAGAGAAGCAAAAAGAAAAGAAAGGGGGGGAAGCATACAAGGTAACAAAATGCGCGTGAAATTTCGGTTCGAGATGTATTAGCGCGAAGGAGAGGGATAAACCAAAGTGCCTGGACGTGCACACCACTCACTTGACAAGAGAGAAGGAGAACGGAAGAAAAAAAAAAGAGAAATGAATTAAGAAAGAAAAAGGGGGCTGTCAATGGCGGTCAGTCACGAACACAAAGACGGAGGCGCATAAGGCACTTGATTTCAAAAGGAAAAAAAACGAAGAAGAGGCTTTTCGTAGTTAGTGAGCGCATCACAAGACGAAACGGGAGTGAAAATTTTGTTGATCACTCTTAACTGCGCTCGGTGTGACCCACCGCTTTACAAGTAGTGCGTCATACAGCATCGTTTTGCGCGAGAGAGAAAAAAAAAGAGGGATGAGGCAGAACATCGGTGTATGTGTACACCTTGCGGTCTGTGTGTGAGTTGATCGCAAACGACGAAATACCGGATCGATAGATGTCAACAGGGGGGCTAAAGAGGATTGCGAAGTGCTGCAGCAAGATTCACCGCTCGCACCCTTCGAGGGCCCGCAGGTTAGAGAAGAAAATGCATTGTTTTTTTTTTTGCGTTTCCCTTCGCGTTTGCTTCGGCTGTGGTAGCCATAACCACATCTCCGGGTCCTAGGCCCTTCGCCAAAACTGCCACCACGATGTCGAGCGGCCGCTGTGGGTGCTCTTCATCTTCTTGCTGTTCTGCGCGTAGTAAAGCGGGTCCAGCACCGCGAAGACGTTGTTTCGCACGGACTCCACGCTGCCGCTCGCCTCTACCGTTGTCCACGCCTCATTCGAGAAGGTTGTGCGCAGCTCACTGAGCTGCCGACGATACTGGAACATGCGCTGCATGATCATGTCTGGCTTGTCCTCTTGCCGTTGCTCCAGCGGTTCACCGCTGTCGTCGTCCCTGCCGGCCACAAGAGGAGGGTTGTACACGGTGTGATAGACGCGCCCCGACTTCGTGTGAAACCAGCGACCGCCGAAGCGGGACTGCTGCACGTTGTCCGGCACTTCGAGCTCCACGACGGTATCAACTTTAACATTCTCCATCTCCTGCAACAGCTTCGACTGCTTGCGTGTACGAGGGAATCCATCCAGCACGAAGCCGTTGATGCAGTCCGGTCGCTGCGTCGCCTCACTCACCACCTTCACGAGAATCGAGTCAGGAATCAACTCATCATTGTCGATGAGTTGCTTCAGCATGGTGCTGTGAGCGCTGTTGCCGAGGTGGACAGCATTCCGCACCGCCTCGCTGGTAGAGACGTAACACAAGCCGTAGCGCTCCTTCACCACGGAAGCCACTGTAGTCTTCCCTCCCTGAGGCGGCCCTTCAATCACAATTTTCATCGCCTTCACTCTCTCTGCCTACAGCGCTGCCGATATATATATTTAATTCCTTCCTTTTCTAGCTTTCGCTTTCTACAGAAGCGGTGTCTTCTGCCACCCGAAGCAACAAGTGAAGTGGTAACGATGTAAAGAAGTTTCGCTTGAAACACAGAGTAGCGCTTCGTAGCATGCAGCACGGAGAGTTCACCGCGGTAGCCAAGACCAACACCCACACGTTTCACAAGTGGCACGATCAAATCTGCAACGACTGCTTTCGTTAGAGAATCTTTCTCTTCTCAAGCACGGCGCAACTCAGGAAAAAAAAAAGGCAGAGAAGTAGATGAGAGCAAGGAGAAGAACGTTGAAATCCACCGCGCTCCACCGTGAAGCCGCCACTGTTCAGCAACGCTGTACCCAGGTAATGACTTCGCCCTGTCTCAGAGCGCTTGGTCGCAGGTAACCTGTGAAGCTTCGTCGCAGCACTGCCTCATTCGAAATTTAAAACGCACCAATGCTCAGAGCAAAACAAAATGTGAGAGAAAAGAAAAGCAAAAGGCGAGTTTTTCTCGCAGCGTGATCAGCCACCGCCGTTCATTCCTTGAACGCATGAATATGTACAATGTTTTTGCGTTTTTGTTTTCATATTTCATCGATGTTGATGATGATGCGTGTATGTGTAAACCACAACTATCCTACCTAACGAATCCTCTTTCTTATTATTCTTTTCTTTCTCTTTCAAAGCTCGGGACATCACTGATGCAGAAAGGCTTCGCTGGGCTATGCACTCTGCCCATCGAAGACAGCTTCATGCGTACACAAAGACAGAACGAAAGAAATCAAATGATGTGCGCGGAGCGTCAACGAGGTTTTTTTTTGTTTTCCCTCCTGTGAGCCCGGTTACTGGGAGCCACAGAAGAGTGATACAGCACTTCCTTCGACGCCCAAAAGATAATGTGAAGCGCACGCCAGTGGGAAGCGGGAGGTAAAAGGGGGATATAAAAAAAAAAATCAACGCACAGCATTAAATATGCGAAACAAATAAGAAAGTCACAAACAAAAACAAAAAGAGGTGGGAACTGGTGAAGGGACAAGTTATCTCCGATATTGAAAAGAAAAAAAAGAGAAGGTGAGAAGGTGGAGGTTTCGCACAAAGAAAATGTGAGATGCCTGCATCCACGGGTACACAAGTTGTGCTGTCAGTGAGAGGTGTGAATTGAATGGAGTGGGAACGCATCAGAGTACAAGGACACAAATGTACAAGCATCTCGGGAAATGCAAAGCAAACAACAAAAAAAAAAATACATCCAAAAGGAAGGTGATGATGTCTCGGCACTATCTTAGGGCAACATCAGCGTAACTCTTATCATCAAAAGGAGAAACCCCTTTTGTAAGAAAAAAAAGTAGTTGAAAGAGCCGGCGGCACAGCTGCACAGACGAAATACGCCATGCTACGAATAGAGTGTACGTCTTCTCCTGTTTCCATCTTGCCAGTCCAATAGAGCCTCACGTCAGCGCAACGGACGTTCCAGTTGCAAAAACGCTTCTTCGCCCCTTCTTCTCTGCTAGAGACCCCCATCATGTTTTTTTTTGTAAGCTTTCTTCTCTCTCTGCACACACCTACCCCTTCTTCTTGCCATGCACTTTCATAACGCAAGTAGATGCTGAACCATCGTCGTGAAGATTATCCAGCTTGCGTGAGTCGCTCGTGGGTGAGTGTAGGCCACAGAGAGAAGGCGATTCAGGAAGTAGTTGACGAAAACTAAACATATATATATATATATATATATATATAAGGGTTGAGCGGGGAGCGAGGGATATAAAAGTAAAAATTCCTAAGCGTGCGCAAAAGTAATGCCGGTACCAGTTCCAATAAGCCACAACACTTCACTACTTTTTTTTTTGGTGCTGTTTGCACTGCAAAGAGAGCGGTTGTCTGCAAAGCTCAAAAATGAAAGTTAAAGAAATCGGAGTTCGACATATAAAATAGTTATAAACAACGAAACAAAGGAAAAGGGGTAAAAAAAAAAGAAAAAAAGAAAAAAAAGAGAGAGACGCTGTCGGTCTGCCACTCTACATGACTCCTCCTTCCATTTTTGATTGAAGTGTAGAGAGGGGCATCAGGAAAGCATGCGGCTGTCTTACAAGAATAAAAGAAAAAGAAAATGAAAAAGAAAAAGAAGAAGTGTTTTGGAAGCTCGCTAGAACAACAAAAGAGGGGTAAGAAGGAGAAACAGCACCTCAATCGCCTAAAAGAAGAAAAACAAAAAAAAGGCTCAGGGCACGTAGGGGAAACGAGGAAGAGGGGAGGGCACCAGTGAGAGCCCACCCACCTCTTGGACCGTAGCCTTTCCTCCGTACGTGCATCCTCCACCACGAAGTGTCATTTGCGTCACGTTCCGCCCTTTTTTATTTATGTTTTACTATTATTCTCTTTCTTCTTCTTCTCCTTCTCCCCTTCTCTTCTCTCCGCCAGTTGCATCGTATTGGTTTGGTTTTACCAGCCTTTCGCGCCCCGCGGAATTCGATAATTTGAGCTTCAGAGATGAATCAATAAGTAAAAAAAAAAGATGTTTAAAATCGATGAAGACGATACACTACAATGCTACAAAGAAAACAAAAAACAAAAACAAGAAAGCCGCCTCCCGCAGTTAAAACGCCCCACCCCTAATTCGACTTGGGCAGACGAAGGCCCTGCCACCAACACTGGACACCACAGCACACAGACACAGCTGCAGCTGCAATCATTAGAAAAGAAAAAAAAAAAGAGGCCGCTCACCGACCGACGCCATCCAAACTCTACCGCAACAACTCCCTACAGAACTTCGTTGAAGGCACAAGCGTTCTCAGCCCTTCACTGCACCCCTCACCTCTGCGTCATTACTTGAGCCCAGTAGCAATGGCAATGGGATCGAGGAGACCGGCGATGGTCTTGCGCACCTCCTCCACAGTGCGGTCCGCGTTGATCATCGCGTACACATTGAGACTGCTATAGTAGTCCGCGAGCGGCTGCGTTTCCTTCTTGTAAACTTCAAGGCGCTTCTTGCACACGTCACGGCGGTCGTCGTCTCTCTGATAAAGGGCCTCGCCCGTGACATCATCCCTGCCAGGGGACCGCGGTGGGCGGAAGACTTCGTGATAGGTGCGACCGCTCGACTTGTGAATCCAGCGACCGCTGGTACGCTGCAGGATCACTTCATCCGGCGCGCTGAACTCGATGACCTTGTCCACCTTCTCGCCGGCGTCCTTCATCATCTGCGCCTGTTTCAGCGTGCGAGGGAACCCGTCTAAGATGTAGCCGTAGCGGCACTCTGGATTCTTGATGCTATCCTTCACGATTCCAAATACAATATCATCGCTCACCAGCTTGCCGGTGTCCATCGCGTCCTTCGCGAGGAGGCCGTTCGCCGTCTTGCGCGTCACCGCGTCGCGCAGCATGTCACCGGTGGACAGGTGGCACAGCCCGTAGCGCTCCTTCACGTAGGGGCTCTGCGTACCCTTGCCGCAGCCGGGGGCACCCATTAAGACGATCTTCATGTTTATCGGAGGGTGGGGGAGAGAATGACAGGGGAATGCGTGAAAGTTGGCTGTCGCAAAGGCAGAAAACGAGAAGGAAAAGGCAACCGATAGAGGTGAGAGAGAGAGAGAGAGAGCAGCACAGTAAGGAGAACAACAAATCGAAAGAGAGAAGTTGGTGAGCAGAAGCGGCGGAGGCATCGGCTGGATGCACATCCATCACACTGCATTGGATCTGCTCCATGAGGGACCTTGGCGATCGCACAAAAATAACAAAAAAAAACTGTGTTGCAGAATGAGAATCAGGTGAATGGGGGTACCTTGCAGAGGGGGGAAAGGCATGTATGACACAAGGCACACAGAATACAAATCAAGATGCTCTATAATGGGCACAGACGGTGCCAACTACAAGCCCATCTGGCCACGTCCGTTCGTGCAGCAGCACTGCTCGCATCCTGCATCAAGACATAAAGCACGCACCTAGACCCAGACACCTTCTATCGCTGCAGCGTATGGCAGTAGGAACGGCATTCGTTCATGCTCGATGTGCCCAAGGCTGACTCTCTCCCTCCGTCCTCCGCTCTCTCTAGCCAAAGGCACTAAAAAGCAAAAGAAAGTGTCGGCTTCCTGCAGAGCGCTGGCGGGGAGGAGGGAGGGATGGGATCCCTCACACAGGGGCTCAACCGCCACACACCAGCTATGGTGGTTGTTGGTGCAGCACTGCGGTGCCGTAGCGGCGTACCAGCTCCCCGGCGGGCAATGGAGGAAAAAGAGATCGGTGTATCTCAGCAAGGCGATCGAACTTCGGGTACCCCTCGTGATGCCGCGGGACCGACCTCGGGTTCTCTGGGGCCTCCCATGGGATGACACAGCAGCGATCGCAGCAGTCGTTGGAGTAGCATCGAACTTTAATGGAACCAAAAGTCAAGTAGAGCTGCACGTAGGTAGCTTTATGGGCGCGCTGCAGCCGCATGCAGAACTTGCTTTGCTTTTGGAAGACGTAGTAAGCACGGATGGATTCCTCGTACTGTGCGTTGATGCGTTCGGGTGTGATAGCGGCACCCGGTGCACGCTGCGCATCCAAGTCTGCACCAGCAGGCGGGATGGCCTCTCTGTACTCGGGTGCGATACACCAAAAGACCTCTGCCAGCAGCTTCTTTACCTCCCTGTCATCTACCCGTACCCGTACGCTGCGCGGCATAGGCGGCATCGGCATATCGAAGGGGCTTGCAGTGGTCTGTGCGGGTACCGCTGCTACTGCAGAAGGATCGGCTGCGGTGGGCCGATACCTCAACAGTTTGAACTCCGTCGCTGCTTCTTTCACTTCCTCCGCTTCAGATGTGGTCTCTGTCGACTGCAGTGCAGGCGCTAATTCGGAGGCGTCACGTACAATGCAGGCCATCTCTATCACCCAAGTGCTGATCACGTCCTTTGACGGCAGCAGCGGCAATACGGGTGCCGATGACGGCGGCGTACCTTCGCTCTGCTGCAACAGCGCCGCACGAACGTCGTTGGGCGTCAACGCAGTCAAAAAATTCTTCAGCTCCGCTGTCGCAAAGCGGGTGGCGCCGGGAAGCAGCGGGAGGAGATAGCGGAAGTACGTGATCAGCCTCTCCACCAGATACCGTTGCCTCTTCTGCACCGCCATGTCCGGCGCATACATCACACTCTGCATAACGGCAGGCGCAGCGCTGCCGACATGTATGTCAGGCAGCGCGACACCAAGCTGTCCCAACTGCTCCGCTAGCAGTTCGTCCCCTGCGCCATCCGCCAACGTCTTGCCGGTGCTGCGGTTGTCAGGTGCCTTGACGTTGTACGGGAAACGGAAGGCACGCCAACGCGAGTAAACGCCGAAGTCCACACACTCTAGAAGGAGTGCCGCCCGCCTTGCATCTTCAACGCCTTCAGCGCTGTCGCTGGAGGCGCCCTCCATGTGTACGTGTTGCAACCTTGTGCGGAGCGCCATCATGAAATCATGCAACTCCTTCACCGACTCGATTGCGTTCTTATTCGTCAGACGAAAGTGAACATGGAAGCTTAACTTGACCTCCTCCAACGCCGGCAAGCTCGGCGCCGCTGTTGTGCTAGAGTGGCAACCCAGTTGCAGGCTACTGGTCAGCACGAGACACTCCTCCACTTTCGTTTCCCATGCACTCTCTACTTCATGTCGAAGCGTGCTGAGGATTGTCAGCAAAGCCCTTTCCAAGGCCTCGGGGTCCAGAGCGGTGATGTCATGGGCGTCGCTGCCTGGTAGAAGCACGAGCAGCTTCTTGTTGTCGTCAACCTCAGCGTTGTGCGAGAAGTCCACGTCGAAGTACGGGTCCACAGGACACATCTCATCTACGAGAACATATAGGTTGCGATCGGTCGGACGCGGGATGGCGTCCATGAACTTGGCAATGCCGCTGATGCGTTTCAGATGAGGCGCCGGCTTTCCCTCACCCGCGCCGCCCCCCTCAGAGGGAGTGGTGTTGGCTGCCGCCTCCCACCGGGCGAGCACGTTAAACATCTTACTTCCCTTACCACCCTTGCGGTCAAGAGCTACGGGCACCAGTCCGCGATGCGGCTGATAGCCGCGCGCTGCCAACGCCTCCACCCTGACCGGATAAAATGAGTAAGTAAGCTGCCGGGGATGCGGGAGGCGTGGCGGTAGGGACTTGGTCGATGAGGCTGCTGCATTGTGGCGTAGCAGCGCATCAGTCGAGTCGCCCGAGTAGAGCGGCTTTGGGCAGCTCCAATACGTGTCCGCCGGGACCGCCACCACCTCCCAGGCCTCCTTCAGCACGTGGTAGACGCCGTCGTCGACGAGGTCGGCGAGGGCCTCGAGCTCTGCGGCAGCGCTCTGTACGCTGATGGCCCCGCCCCGAGGGCCAGAGACGAGAAAGAGAGGATTAATGGAGTTGCCGTAGCCGTCGTCGCTGTTTTCGTCGTCGTCGTCAGGAATCGAGCCGTCGCGCCCAAGTCTGTTTCGTTTTCTTGAGCCATCCATAAACGTGGAATCCGCCTGCAGCATGTCGCCCTCTCGGGTGTGCTTTCGAAACGACATGGGGCTGACGAGATGGAAGAAGAATGACGGCGAGGATAAGATGTATTCTTCAATGTTTGTGGAACTTTGCACGGCGCTATCCACAACTGCTTTGCACCACTAATTAGTGCCCGCCCCCCACAAGTAAGCAGCAACAGCAGTTTCGCACTGATCGAAAGATGAAGAGAAGAAATTGCAGAAGGTGGAAAGAGAGTAAAAAGCGGTGTGTCTCCCTGGTGCACCGACGCAGGGCACGGCGTACCGCCTTAGCACGCTTCTCTGTAGGACAGGTACATGTCCTCCGCCTTCTTCACTACCGGCCAAACCTTGAAACAAAGGCGTCATGTCATCGCATTGCCTCGGGTGAGTGCTCCCTCTTGCTTTCATCACCGAAGAGGGTGCGTAGCGCAGAAGAACCGCTGAAAAACGCCTGACATGCAGCAGATGGCAGATCATCAAGAGGATATTCACCAGACGAAGCGTAAGCAAACAAAAGATGGTCAAACCAGCACCAGAGAGCTCGCAGTTCTTCAACTCATCCATCGTCGCCGCTGGCAGGGACGAAGATCAAATGGCGCTCTGCTGACATGCAGGTGAGCTGCATTTCTAGTGTTGAGAGGCCGAGCACGGCACGGGCCATCGCCTCCTCGGCACCTTCCCTGTCCCCAAGAGTGTGCCCTGCCTGCTGCACCTCTACCGTCCCACTCACAAGATCAAGCCGTGCATCGATATACTGATCGCGTATGAGAGCTGTGACGACCTTCGTGAACTCCTCCGGGGAGCCAAAGTGAAGATCGTCTGCCGCGTGTGCAATGCTCGCTACGCCACGCGTGCTCAGGTAATGAAAGCAAATGGCTCTCTTCACATCTTCCAGCAGCTGCTGCAATACAGATGTATGAACGTGAGGCGTGCTGAAGAGGTAGTGCGTAGCAGCTGCAGTGGCCGAGCGCCACGCCGTCCCAAGCTGCCCGTCGTGGAGAGCGCGAAGCAAGGTCTCCAGTTCCTCGCAGTTCTCGTACAGCTCGCGAAGCTCCCCCCACAGCGGGAGGTCCTTCACCACCACTTGCAACGGCAGCGTGGCCACTGCGGAAAGAAGCAGCAACGTGATGAAAGTCCGCGCGGGCGCGATAACCGCCGTGACGAGAGGCCTGTACTCGTCCAGGTAGCAGTCTGCCCCACTGCCAGTCACGTGCGAGCTGGAGGGCGGGAACAGGGCAGCCAACCGCGTGTGCACCGCCACTGGCGCCTTTGTGGCGTCACCCTTTGCCTCCCCGCTGCGTCCAGCAACGTTGTTCTCGGCCAGGGCGAAGGGGATGAAGGGGAAGCGAGAGGCACCCCAAAGGTACAGGCCGGGCTGATCGCCTGTCCCCAGCACCGCCGCCGCAAATTCTTCAAAGTTGCCGGAGACGCCATCCAGGTACGCGGCGACAGTGTGGAAGAAGATACTGTAGGACACCGCCAAGCTCCAGTACGCCTGCGCCTTCGTGAGCGTCCCAGAGCTCAGATCTGTGGTCAGAGTCGGCTGATACATGTCCTGCGCATCACTCACCTTGGTATCAAACCGCTCCAGCAAACTCGCCACACGTTGCAGCGCATCCAGCGCGCGGGAGGCCTGCAGAGCCCTCGCCACACCCGCCATGCCTGCGCGGCCGCCGAAGGACAGCGTCACGTACGTCCGCGCCAACTCGAGCGAGGCAAACAGGGGCACCGGATCACCGCGTGCACCAACGCTAGTGAGGTAGGCGGACCCTTCCAGGTAGATGGCGCTTACCTCGTCCTCCGCGCCTAGCGCGGTGGCGCACCGCATCCCACTCAAAAAAGGCTCAACTGCCTCCACCGCGTCGCGTAAGCAGCTGAAGCAGTAATCGGACTGTGTGCTCAGTCCCTCCGCGCCGCTGCTGGTGCTGAGCGCAAAGCTCCACGGACTGCCAACGCCGAGGTGCCACCACTGTACTAAAGAAGCCATGGGCCCACGGTTGCTCTCCTGTACGATGCCGCCCCGGTTTCCAGCAGCCCCCGCAGACGCGGCGCTGACCATAATGGCGGCCCTCTCTTTATTCTGCACCAGCACCGTGCGCACCGCAGCTGCTCGAGACGCAACAGCACGCTCTAGTGCTTCAAGCTCCACGCCGCTGGCTTGGAGAGCAACGCCACCCTCTTTCCTCTGGCGATCCCATTGCCTCAGCACCGCCACCTCGCCAGGGTTGCAGCTTTGCGACTGCAGATACTGCCCGAGAAGTCGCAGCGCTTCGGGAGCGGGACTCGGAGCGCTGCCGCCAAACGCATGTGCGTTTAGCCACGAAAACGCCTGCAGCGGCGGAATGCTAGAAACATCCATAGTGGACCTTCTGTTTCGTTGTTGTCGATATTTGTTTGTTTGCTTTGGGATTCGTGCCTGTGCATGCACGCGCGCAATTGCCCTTCCTAAATACCTTTTCTTTTCTGCTGTTGCTGTATTCGCCTCTACCCAACCGGGCGAGGGGGTAAACCACCGATGAAGACGAAACACGAGAAATGATGCCCAGCACCTTTCATCGCCGTTACGGAGGTGAACGGAGAGGGGAACGGAAGGTGATAACCAACGGAATTCCACCAATTTATGGAATCGGTCGCGCCTGCATACCAGAACGTGCCAGCGACCGGTATTGTTTGAAAGGGGAGGGGAAGGGGGCATCCGTGCTTTCTCCTTTATTATCGATATAAATATATACTCATATACTCATTTACATATATATACATATACGATGAATACATGTTAACGTGGAGCAGCCATAGGGTCATCCAGACAGTACGGTGTGTAGTGCGGAACGCATACACGCAGAAGTCCTCCAGTCCGCAGGACACCCTCACACCTATCACGGGCACTCCCCTCTCTCTTTTTATTGTTGTCCCTTTCTTGATATATTTCTTTTTTAGAGTGTATGTGGAGAATACGCAAGGATGCTATGGATCTCACTACCGCGGCAGGTGCCACACGAGAAGGGGAAGCAGTGGAAATACACATATATATGCGCTGCCGCAACTATACGAGGTGCCTCTGAATCTTCTCTCGTTTGCCTTGGAATTACAACAGAAAGGCTGAGCGCAGTAGCCGTCCCCCTCCTCTTCATACACACACAAAAAGAAGAAGAGGGGCCATGGCAGATCATGCGTGTGATGTCGAGAGCATCGATTGCACACTGCGGCACACATACACGCACCATTCAGCAAAGGCGCTAGGACACAATCTTCTTTGTCGATGTGAAGGGGAGTACAGCTGCTGCCTCTGAGTTCATCACTTGCTGAACTGTGTGCGTGTATCCGGCAGCCTACCAATACTGCGGATACGGCGATCGCGAAGCCACTAAGTTGTTCAGCAGCCACGAGAAAAATGATACAAAGACACTCCCGAAGAGGATCGGTGAAACGACAAACAGAAACCCCTCATCCTTGTAATAGGAATTGATGGTCGCCGTTGCAGCAGAAATGACGGTGGCGCTGGCAGGGGGGTGCATCGTGTTGGTGAACATCATGAATACAAGGTGCAGGGCAACGCCAATGGCGCCTGCAGAGTTATGGCCAAAAGGCTGCTCCTTCACAGAGTGGAACGCGTGCGTCAAGGAAGCTCCGATAATCGCTGCTGAAACATGCGAAATAATGACGTTCCGCGGCTGTGCGATGGGCGCCTTGGGCACCGCAAACACCACCGTGCAGGAGGCCCCAAAAGCAGGGATGAAGACCGTGAGTTGGTGATTGATGAGGGGGTGGATGCCGTAGTGCTCAATGAGCCCCAGCACAACAAGCGTGAGCACAGTAAAGACGAAGGCAATGAGCTGATCCCTGGAGAAGTAAAAACCGTATACATTCAGCGACTGATCGAAGCCGAGGACACGGCCCCAGTACCAGCGCGGGAAGCGCCTCACAGACGGCCAGCCGTGCGGCGCCTTGACTTCCTTTTTGCCTTCAGGGGCCGGCTCTGAAACGGGCTCCTGCATGTCAGCCTCGGGCACGAGGTCTAAGTCGCTATCTAAACGGGTGATGGGTTCATGCACCGGACTCACTGACAGCTCACTAGCGCCCCGCTCATGTAACGGATGGTCGGACAGCTCCGACGTCGAGAGCTCCAAGCCACCCTGCCCAACAGGGAGGCGAGATTCAACTTGGCGTGGTGGCATGATGACAAACGCATCTTCGCGCGCATTGCCCCTCATCTCTTCACCCTCATCATCGATTGGTTGATGGGGAATGGACATCACTACAGCAAAAAAAAACTTCTAGCGTAATTAAAAGCACTTTTGCTTTTTCATATATACGCACCGAGACAGCACAGCGGGCTGACGCAGGCGCAAACTTGTAATGGCAGCAGAGCGTGCGCCAGTTGTCACGTGCCCATAGCTATAATAGCAATATTGGCTATAAAGAAGACTATGTCCGGCATGCCACTATCATGAGCGCGATGAATGAAACGCGCGTGTGTCATGTCATCCCGCCACAGAGGAAGAGGAAGACAAAAAAAAGAAGTTTGATAAGTGCACCCTCTTCTTACCTTTTCACTTGCACGCGATATCGCACAGCGCTTGAAGGCCATCGTGCGTCTCACATGACGATAGGTCAAAATAAATACATAAATAAAATTGGAAAAGCCTCTGTGGCATTGCTTCAGCTCACATTTAAGCACGGCGGTGCGGCGGGCGTGGAGACCGTCGCCGACCATATGATGATTCATTTTGTTGTTTTAAGAAATAAGTGCGGCACACCGTGTGAGACAAGCGTCCCCACTCGGAGAGAGGCAACTCCGAACAGTACGCGCATAGAGCATAAATAATAAAGGAAAGGAAGGCGCACGCAGAGCCGCCTTCGTATTGCCTACTACTCAAACATCAATAATATACTGCGGAGTGTGCGGATACAAATATAAGACGAAAAAAAAAGCAAGCGAGAGAGAAAACACAAAAAAAAAGAAGATGGAAGCTCGGCTACATCGACATCAAGCTGATATACACAAATAATAATAACAAAAAATGGCAAGCATTCGCACACCACGCTGACCATGATTGAGATTATGCTGGCGGTACATTATAGGAATCAATCCAGCTGCGGAGGAGTCACCCCCTACCCCTCATAAATTAATTTTGTTCTTGCCGTTTTAAGAGATGGAGTTTTCCAATGAGCCCTACGTCCTAATCATTGGTCCGCCACTAACGCCGCCGTGGTTCTTCAAGGCCCTGCCTTCTCGCTCTCTCTCTTGTGTCCGCGTCTGTGTGTGTGTGTGTGTGTGTGTGTATGACGCTAATCGTTTACAAGAGAGAGGAAGCGGAGACAGTCCGTGTAAACGAAAGCTGAAACTGCTGTTCCAAAGACGACGAGATCTATCCAATACAAAAGCAACTCACCCTAGATCAGCGTTGAAGCTCACAAAAAAAAAAACAATAAATAAAAGCCTCTGCTACTCGTTGGGGAGTGTCGAGCTAACATGCAAGTTGGCCCTTCTGTTGGGCAACATCTTCGTCACACATGCGGAGATACCGATAGCGGAAGAGAAGCCATAACGCCAGATCGAAAAAAGAAAAAATAAAAGAAACTCATCTCAGCGGAGCAACAGTCGCATGGACGCACGTACTCCGAGCATTGCATTGCGAGAACCTCCCAGCAGGAGGAACACCGAAACGACAACAATGGTAATCGCTCGAGGCGATAGAAAGCGAGTCTTGAAATGGAAGAGGAGTGCAACAAGCAATGACAAAACAGAAGAGGGTCCCCAGCATGAATTCCAGGCATGCTGTCCCCTTCTCTTCCATTTCTGTTTTGGGGGGTCAAGGCAAGAAAAAACGGGAAAAATCAATGCATGATAAACGGCTTGCGATGTCCATGCCGCTCTGCCAGCCACCCCCAACATCGTTCACGGCCATGCTGCTCTTGTGTTACCACCATCCAGGGTAGCAGTGTCGCCAGGGGATAAGGTTGTTCAAAAGGATGCCCAGGAACACGATAACCAGAGGGCCTACCGTTGCTGGCGCCACCATAAACATGAAGCCCTGATCTCTCATCTGACCGAAACGGTGGAAAACCGCAAGACAGGATGTGGCGGACGCCGATGGCTGCAGCGCGCCAAACAGCATCATCAGACTCGTCATCATGCCCACAGCAAACGCACAGGCAATTTGCTGACTGAGAGGCTTTGGCAGACTGTTCATGATGTGGAGCCACGATACACCGAAGAAGGCCCCAAAGATGTGCGTGGAAACAAGTGCGCGTGGCTGCGCGCCAGGAGACGTGGAGAGGCAAAAAACCAAACAGCAGGAAGCACCAAATGAAGGGAGATACGAAAGGAGGCTTTTATCGTAGTGCTGCAAGCCAAACGCCTCGATGACGGCGAGCACCTCTAACGTGATGGCGGAGAAGAGGAGGGCGGGGATGCCGTCCCAGGAGGGATTCCAAAATGAAGGCCCCGGCTGGCCAGCGCCCTTCAGCCGGCAAAGGTACACGAGGAATGGATTCTCGTGCTTACGCTCTACCAACTCCTCCGGGTCTTGCAGCATCTCCACTTCCGCAGGGGTGCTGTGGCGTAAAGAGCGGCCTTCTAGCCTGTTGCCTTCTTCTTTCGAGCTGCAAGGCTCATGTGAGGGATGCTGGACACGATTTTCGTCATCAGCGCCATCGCGGACACTTTCGTGTGGCGAGTAGGCGCCGCTGGCGAGGACCATGATGTGGCGCTAAACAAAAAAAAAAATCAAGAGAATGTCACAATCCTAAGAAAAAAAATGAGTTGCGGTTTCGCCAGGAGAAAGTGAAGAAGGTTGTTGTTGTTGTTGTTTTGAAAGGTGATGGAAAGAAACAGTGAAGTGAAAAGGGATAAGAAGCTGTCGTTGGCTATCCAGAGGCGCACATCACGGAACTACTCTTCCTTGTTTTGTTTCAACGATACAGCCCGCACGTAATGTCCAGCAAGTGCTGATCCTGCTATTACTTGGCACGAAATATATAAATATATATATACGTTTTACCGCGCGCTGAAAGTCGAACATCATACTTTGCCAAGCCAGCATTGAAAGTCATCGTCGTCGTCCATTATCTCATTTGGGTTCCCTCCCTTACAGTTTATTTTCCTTAGATTGTGCGTGAACAACAACAGCGGGGGACAAATAAATGTGAGAGTAGACCATCGATTTGTCTTTAAGGGAACAAAGGAAATGAAGAATAAAGTGGCTCGGCAGCTGGGGCCGGAAGGGAAAGCGGCACATGCGCGGTTGTGCAGTCAACGATTTACTGTCCCTAGCCGAAAAAAAAAAACGTCTCCGAGAGGCGATGGTGCTGCCAGATGCGGTGCCGGCGATCAATAATAATAGAGAGCGATGCACCCTCCAACGCTTATGTTTTCTGTAACCTTCAACATGCGCCGTTCTCCCGTAGATGCGCAAGCCTTGGTTGGTGCATCGCGTTCTCTTGTTTGAAAAGCAAAGAAAACTAATCACGGAGAAAATCTTTTCACGCAAAGCTCAATGAAAAAAAAAAGTGTCGTTGGTTCTTGGCAGCCTTGTTGCGCGGGCACGCGACCCCAGTAGAAGCGGCGAGCACAGTAAATCCATGAAGGCGCGGAACTGCGTTCAATGCTCTTCACCAGGGTCTTTTGAAAGCTACATGCTATTGAGTGCCAACACGAAAAAAAAACGAGAAAGATGCAGCGTAGCGATAACTATACAGAGCACGAAAAGCCAGAAAAGAAAAAAAAAAGAAGCTTGGCAACGCCTGAGCGCACCGCAGACATTACTACGCGATGTGCCACAAGCTCTGGCGTCCGCAAGGCTCTTCTTCTTTGGTGGTTCGCTCTGTTGACTTTACTCACCTCCAAGCCTTTTACCTCCCAAACGGAACCGATGTCCATACACTTCACGTGTCAAGGGAAGAGTGGGAAAGCGGAGAATAATAATAATTTTTTTTCCTGAAGAAAGGCATGCGATGTGCTCTCAAACACTTCGTCAGTTTCTGTGGTGCTTGCACAGAAATCAGCGAGATAGGGAAGTAGAAACAAATAAATAAAAAGGGTGGTGCCGATGTGTCTGTGTGTGTCTTCTCTGATGTAAGATACTCATGACATGTCGGGCAGGAGCGCATTGCTACGTATCGGTAATGCTGCCATAGCGCTCTACCTTGCTCTCCCTTCTTCCCCAACGTTCACGGTTCTGGTTCGCACTCGGGCTCGCCCGCGTTTCGTCATAGCGGTCCTACAACTTGTTCGAGGCGAGCCAATGGTAGCCCTTTTGAAATTTGAAGCCGCTGTTGATGATGAAGTCGTCCGCCTGCTTGGGGCCACGCGTGCCGGCCTGGTAGGGGATCGGCTTCACCTCGCCGCGGTCGATCTGATGCAGAAGCGGCGTGAAGATGTGCCACGACGCATCGAGCTCGTCCCTGCGTACGAAGTTGGTCGAGTTGCCGCGAAGGGCGTCGTTAATGAGGCTCTCGTACGCATCGGGGAGGTGCACGGAGTAGCGGGAGTGGTAAGTGAGGTCCATCTCCGTCTGGTGTGTCTCACGGAGGTCGTCGTTCACACCAGGCATCTTGGTGGTGATCTTCATGTACATCGCCTCCGACGGCTGGGCGCGGATGACAAGCTCGTTGCGCTGCGCGGCGTCGCCGTAGGGGCGAATTTCATCTTTAAATTGAATGCGGATGGCCACGTACTTCTGCTCCACGGCCTTGCCTGCCTTGAGGATGAAAGGCACGCCAGCCCAGCGGTCGTTGTTGATGTGCAGCCGCACCACAGCAAACGTGGGGCAGGTGCTGTCCTTCGGTACCGTCTTGTCATCGAGATAGCCGGGCATCGACCCGTCCGCAGAGGCGGTGTACTGGCCAAGCACGCAGTCCTCCTTCGCGATGGGGGAAATGCATTTGAGCACCTGCACCTTCTCGTCGCGGATGCGCTCCGCATCGAGCGAGCTCGGCTTCTCCATGGCAAGCAAGGCAAGAATCTGCGTCAAGTGATTCTGCATGACATCTCGAATAATGCCAATGCTGTCAAAGTAACCTCCACGGCCCTCCGTGCCGATCGTCTCCTTGAACGTGATCTGCACACATGCGATGTTGTTCGAGTTCCAGATGGAGCTGAAAATTCGATTTGCAAAGCGCGTCGTGATGATGTTCTGCACCATCTCCTTACCGAGGTAGTGATCGATGCGATAGATCTGCGACTCATCAAAGTACGGCTCAATCGCCTTCGACAACTCAGCGGAGCTTTCAGTGTCGTGGCCGAACGGCTTCTCGATAATCACGCGAACCCGGCCGCAGCCTTTCTGTGGCATCGCGCCGTCGTGGATGCTTCGGCACGCATCTGCAAACGCGCTCGGTGGCAGCGCCAGGTAAAAGAGGCGGTCGCCACCTGTCTCCGGACCCTTGAACTCGCCCTCAAGCTTGCGAAGGTGCTCGTCCAGCTTCTTGAAGTCCTCCGCCTTGTCGTAGCTGCCGCTGAAGTAGCTGATGCGTCTCAGAAACTCCTCCACGTGGCAGCCCCGCTCGGAGAGTCGGGTAAAATACTTGGCAAGCGTCTCGTGCTTCCACTTTTCCACGTCATCCTGCTTGGTGCGGGCGTAACCAACGATGTGGATCTGCGGGGGCAGAAGACCATCGCAGAACAGCTGGAAGAGAGCCGGAAACGTCTTCTTTTTGGCTAGGTCGCCACTGGCGCCGAGCACGACAATCGTCAGCGCGCGCTTCTTCTGCTCGTCACTTACCTTCAGCACAATGCGCTCGCAGACATCCCCCTTTGCATTCTTCTGCAGCGTCAGCGCGGCCTTCGAGAGGAAAGCAAAGACGTCATCCGGCTTCTTCTCCAGCACCTGCTCGCGAAGGCTATCCAAGATGTTGTCTACGTCCACGACGTAGGGATCACGGTCGACGCCCTGTGCCTCTCCAGACATGGTTAGCGTTCAAGGTGTGCAAGAGATCGCAAAGAAAAATAATAGAAAGGGGGGCCGAAAGAAGAGGGTGGAGCGTCTCGGATGTATAACACAAAGCAACGGAAGTACGGAAGTTGAATAAGGGGCTAATTGTTATTATATATATTTTTTTTTCGTGTGATGTTCTGTGTGCACCGTCGTAGCATTCAGAATGCATTTTGTAAGGATGTTTGTGCATCGTGACACGGAGTAAGAATAGGAGATACAGGGTGATAGCGAGGAGTCGTTAGGTTTCGTCGAGAGAGGAGTAGTTGACTTGCATTCCAAAGAGTCCCGTTTTTCTTCTTTTCTTTATTTTTAAGCGGTCTATCTGGATGAAGCATTCTCGATGAACCGTCAACTTGGTAGCAGTAGTACTACAAACGTGCGCTTGCTGACAAGCTTCTTGCATTCGTAACAGAAAAAAACCAACGTAGCCCCTTGTGTCATTGCAAGCTCTCAAGAAGCGATAAACAACTGTTACGCTGGCATACCTTATTTTTCCATTTGCCAGCGGTCTTCCTCTAAGGTGAGGGCATTGAAGACCTACAACGAAGAATATTTAGCGCTTCTCTTCTTTGTTGTTGCTGCGGTTCTTGTTTATCACGACTGTTTTAGGTACTGTCCTCTTCTGCAGGATTCATCAATGGAATCAACATTAGAATTGGTAGTTGTGGCAGTAACTACTTATTATTATTTCTTTTTTCAAAGACAAGAGAGGATTCTTCAAGTCGTTTAGTGCATCGCAAAGTAACAGGAAATGTATAAGGACTAAGGCACACAAACAAAAACAAAAAAAAAATAGAAGGAGGAATGATCAGCAAAAAGAAAAACAAAAAAACTGATAAAAATAAAATAAGTTATGTCCATAAGTCTTCTACGCGCACACAAGGCAAATTATGCAGCGGACATCCTTGTCAGCGTCAACCCAATGTGCGGTAGGATACTACAATTATACGTGTTTCATTTGCACCACACAAGCACGCAGCTGCGCACCCTTACTCGCAAAGAAGAAGAAAAAAAACTGAAGAGCTCGGAGCGGGTGCAAACGGAGTGAACAGCACGCGCTATTGGACTTTTGCTTTCTCGATCGCATCAGTGCGCATGAACGCGAACTTGGACTTCACTTCCCTTCTTGAGGAGGGAGAAGCACATAAAATTGAAGAAGAAAAAAGCAACGTTTTGAGTGTCTGCATTACCGGTACGACCAAAGGAGCCCTCGAAAGGTGGCAACAGGACGAAGCGAACGTCAGGAGACGAGCGCACGAGGAGCAGAGCCCGTCTTCAGAAGTTTAGCTGAGCGCGTCTGTGGATGGAAGAGCAGGAGATGGCTGAAGAAAGAAGCTTCAGCCAAAAGCGAATCCACGCCCGCCGCGCACATCCTTCTGTCGACCGAAAAAAAAAGAGAAAAAGAAAACGAAAAACTCTTCGATACATGCGCGCTCCGTTTCTTACGCGGACTCCGGCATGGGAGCACGGTGAAGATTCACAGTGCCGAGCTCTGTCAGCTTCTTGAATGCCTTCGCAAAGTCGCTGTTAAAACGCTCGTTGTCCTTGGCGTACATCTCGACATACTTGAGGTACTTGGGATCCAAGATGAGAGCGATGTCGCTCGGCAGCATCATCAGCCGTTTCGTGGTGCGGTCCATCATCTGCATCTTCTCGACCTTCGGGTTCACCTCCCACTCCTCATCCAGCAGAGCCGTGAAGAAGGAGTTATCAAACCCGTTGGCATCGTGAGTCCACGGCCCGACAAAGCCGGAGTACTCCAAATGGCAGACACCGCAGGTGTGGGCACCAATGAGCGCCACCGTTTCCTGATCGTTGAAACCGAGACGCGTGAAGACAGTACGGACGTGCATTTGAGTCTGTGCAGCGTCAGGCAAGCGACCGTCCGGCCCGCAGACGGATCCGTCTTTCGCATCCACGCGCCCCCAGCTGAACGGGATCTGGGGGCCGCCCATGTACTCGATGGCGACGTACGCCGCCAGCACCCAGAGGTCCGCGTAGGAAATCTCAGGGTACTTCTTTTTGAGGGGTTCAAGTGCCTTTCGCGGCACATCAAGGCCCTTGTTACCGCCATAGTCGCACTCCGGTTTGAAGCGCATAGAGGCGGAGTTCGCCGCGCCATCCTTCTTGTGGCAGTCAAATGAGCCCGCCTCGTGCCAGGCAAGACGCACGAGGGCCGGTCCCAGTGGCAGGTTGTTCGAAACCAGGTCTTCGATGTCTGCGCGCAGTGCACGAATGTCAAAGGGCGGCTCCTCGACACGCGACCACCCTGGAGCGCAGACGACGATGGCGGCGCCGCCAAAGAAAGTGCCAGCTGCAACACCGGCGAAGAGGCCCGTGGCACGACGAGCACCGCTGGAGAAGCGGGGGAGCGCACGAGGGAGCAGACGCTGCCCGAGGCGAACGGTCGCGCACTTGAACATCGGATGAAAATAAAGTAGCGAAGGGGCTGACGATTTTTCTTTGATGCTGGTTAAAGAGCACTAGTCAAAGTTGAAATCTACTTATCCTTGTCGCGTTCAGCCAGCAAAGTATAAACAACGTCAAACTCCGTTGAGGAAAACGCAGGAGCTGCGGTTGGATTACGAAGAAGCAGAGCGCAGTTACGGTGGAAGAAGAAGGGGGGAAAAACAAGACTGGGAAAGGTGAAGGGCCCTCCAACGGAGATGCGAGGCCGAGCTTCCGCGGTGTGCACCACCGCAAGGACAACAAAAAAAAAAAGATGGCCTGATTGGCGGCAAGCCGGTTTGCGAGTCTTTTTCCAGCGTAAAGCTGTGAACAAAAAAAAAAAACTGCCTTGTCAGGTGTGCCCTCTGGCGTGTGCCTTGTCAACTACGCACGGCGAAGGAAGTGCAAAAATGTCAGCCATCAGATACGAAATATATATATATGGGAAACACTTCCCAAGCGCACGCATTCCTTTCGTAAAGCAGCGAATCGTGAGGAGGAAAGGATAAGTAATTTTAAAAAAAGCAAGCATGAGGAGAAAGCAAGAGCACAGGATGACTGTTTGCAACAGCAGCAATATACGGGGAGCCTGCATCACACCGTAAACAGTACATCACAACGCGACAGAAGAGATGCAATCAAAGAGCAACAGATACTTTTTTTCTTATTTAAGCTGCCAGATACAAAGCCATACGCACATGCACAGTGGGAACGCGAATAATTCTAACGAGTGTGCCGCCGTTGCCCCCACCACCACCACCACTGTGCTTGCATTGCATAGAGTCGCCAAGGGAAACGTAACGTATGCATATATATATATACGAAATATCAGTGCCCGCCGTCCACCGAAAAAAAAGGCTGCAAAAGTTCGAACCTTCCCGAAGTGTTGAGAACTGACGAGAAAATGCACTCTTGATTTCATTTTGTATATATGTAATATAGAGACAGATATAGATGTAGATAGATGGCTCTCTTGAGCCATGTCAGAATCGGCAGCAGGCTGTCTGTCTCCTTGACCTGCTCTCTCGTCGCAACGCAGTGAAGAAAGAAAAAAAAGAAGCGGACTTTAAAGAGAAAGGGAGGGGGGAAGGTGACCCGCTCAGCAGCCCTCTCATGTCTTTCTGGTGGCATATTGAGCCTTCTCAGCGCCTTCAAGGAGGCTGATACCGTTTAGCGGCGCACTTTGCTTGGGAGACGAGCTGTCTTGATCGTCGTGGGCAAAGAGATGCGAACGGGATTCTCTGTAGGCGGTGGCTTCTAGGAGGGGCGGCTCACCCGCCCTCCGGCACGAATTGTTGAGGTCATTCCGTCCCGTCGTCTCCGATACAAAGTCCGTGCTCTGCCGCTCTGTCGTCAGCGGCGGAGAAAGCCGAAGCGGATTAGGACCAGGGCTGCTGGGGCCTGCGCGCGCCGCACTCAAGTCGCCGCGTGTGAAGGTGGGGGCGCCCCCGCCCGCCCCGCTTCCGCCGGCGCCATTCCCGGTGCCTGGAGAGAAGGCCCCTCTGGGGGAACGACTTGAGTAGGTGGTGGCGCTGTGCTGCCCCAAGGCAGACCGGGGCATGGGCGCTAGCGATGAGAAGACGTTGCGGATGGAGTTGCGATGCGGAGAGTGGGCGACCGCGGTATCCGCGGTATTACCTGCGTCGAGCTTCGATGTCCGCCCGGGGGACGCAACTGCGTCCCCGGCCCAGAAGTTCTTGTACACCGTGATAATCTGAATCACGGCGTCTGCGGTGAAGAAGACCTCTTTGCCCTCCACGGCGGTGTCGTTTGTCTCGCCGCGCCACACAGAGTCCAGCGTATTGAGCAGATCCAGTGGACACGGATTGGGCTGTGGAAAGCGCTCGATGCGGTCGCCTGGAGCCATCAGCGGGATAATCGTTGAGCACCCGCTTGCGGAGGTGTAGATGGAAAGACGCGCGCCTTGCAGAAGGTACGCTGCGTACAGCGCCATCACGCGCCCGGTGATTTCAACAGAGCTACTCGTGTTGAACTTACCTACTGTGGGAAGGGCACTGATGGCGATGCGGCGTGCGACAACTGCCTTGGTCACGCCATCGTCGTCGCCCACGTCGACAAGGCAGAGGGTAGGCGCCAACACGCCCAAGCTTCGTGTGCTGCCCGGCATGCACTTGACTATCACGGACGGCGTCACATACGGATGCACGACTGATTGCTGGCGCAGGTAGGAGAGAAAGCCGATGGTGCTGTTGAAGTACGCGTGAAACACGTCTTGCACCTCCTTCGAGACGGCGCTTGGCTTTGACTCGGTCATAATGACGCTGGGCTGCGCAGAAAAGGCTCCGGACACACCGGCAGGCACGTTGCTGATTTGCGGAAACTCGATTGCAACGAGGGCGTTGACAGCGCGCGCCTGACGCAGCTGATCCACCATGCGATGCTGAAGGGACTCGCAGCTGAACCCCCTTCGCATGCTGCTTGCCGTGTTCGCAAGCCCGGCTGCATCAGAACCGGAGGGTGAAAAGCAGAGCACCACGAAGTACCGCAGAGCATGGGTCAGCTGAAAGTGGTCGACGGTGTTCGCAAAGTTGCCGCTGCCGATGGCACATCCGTCGATATCCGCTGTTCTTGAGCGTCGGTGCGCGCCAAAGGCGCTCCCCTCACGCACCTTCGGCGAGGCCTCAGACCGGTCGGTAGCCGAGCCGGCCCCGACGGACTCCGTGAGCTGATTAAGGTAGCCGAGGAACTGCTGCTGCAGCACATCCGAATTAGAAGCAAGCGCTAAGTCGTCCTCTGCCTGCGGCACAGCACTCTTCGACCGCACCACCGCAACGCGCACCATGCGCACCACCTTCATCCGCTCCGGTGTGCGGAACGCCTTGGCGATACCGTAAAAGGTGGCCAATAGCGAAAACCTTCTTCTGCGACGGCGGCGCGCGGCCGGTATGTTGAGGTACACAGGGTAGAGGGTAAAGACACCCAGCATGAGCAAGACTATTATAGTGCCCATCGAAAGCGTTACAAAGCCAGCGCAAAGGATAAGGAGAACGGTGGCGATTTGCCGGCGAGAGCGGGACAACAGGTGGGCGCCGAGGGCGAGTTCGAAATACGTGTCCTCCAGCAATCCACGGGAGAAGAAGACACGCGCCCGCAGAAGGCTGTTCAGGAGAGCGTTGTCCCTGCTGTATAGATAGGGCTGAAAGTTGCTTGAATCACCCGGTATCGCCGGCGAAGCGCTCGTGCGCACGGAGGAGTCGCTGATGGGCAAGCAGTAAAAGTGCGAAATGGTGCGGATAAACAGCAGCACGCTGAGCGTCGCCATGAGCACACACATCACGTCAAAGAGGTCAGCGTACAGCGCCACCAGCAGCGTTGTGAGAGCCATCGCCGTCTTACACGGCACACGCCACGACGCGATGTCGATCACACGCAGCACCACATCGACCAACGCGACATAGGGAGCGAGCACGAAGCGGATGGCTGGCGAGTCCAGTGACTCCATCTCCACTTCCACCCTCGCATCTTCGACGCTTGTGAGGGACGCACCTTGCTTGCCGATGCTATGAGCCTCCGACTCCCGTGCCGAGTTATGGCCCAGCCCCCCGCCCGCTCTGTTGTACAGCAGTAGTCGACCTTTGGGTACTCGCTCGAAGGTGTACCCGTTGATTTGCAGCGATAAAAGCGCGCTGCCACTGCTCTCGTCTTTACCGAACATCGCGTTCGTCACCAACGTGTCTAAGTTGTGCGCCTCTACGGTGCTGAAAATTGTGCGCTTCGCCTGCATGGCAATGCCGACGGTGCGTCGCGCAGACATCACGTCGCGTAGAGTGACTTTTGCCACGCCAATGCAGAGAGGAGTGTCGTGCCGGTACCTGTTAACGGTTACATCCCCAAGCGCCTTCTTCACCGTTTGCTGCGCATCGTAGTCAAGCGGCGGTGGCAATTGCAGAAGTCGTATTTTGATAACGCTGTCCGCCGCAGCCAAGGGAAAGGCTGCCAGGATGACTTCGTGGATGGTTGCACTGTGATAGGCTGTGCCAACGTCGCTGTTGTTCCAGTTGCTCTTGGTGCATGCCTCGTGCTGCCTCCTGTCCATTCGTGCAACGATGACCTGGCTCTCCATCTCAATTAGGCGCTCCACAACAAGCTGCAGCTTAAACTGTGGTGCGCACATTGACTTCTGTCGAAGACAGAGCATCGGCTTCGGTGTAGCGGCGCGCTTCGGGAAACTATCGTCCCCACCACTTGACATTCCATGATTGGCTAAAAGCTGCTTCACTCGATAGAAGCTCTGCGTGTCGAAAGCGCATGCCTGCTGCACCTCGCACAAACGAATTTCCACGTGCATTTTTCCTACGAGGCTTTACTTGATAATAGTGCGATAGCAAAGCTGACTTTGCAGTGATGCCACAGGGCACAAGTGGGTCTCCTGTTGCTTTCTGTCACTCTTCTTCTCTTTTCCCTCTCCACCAGAGATGATGGTGGAAATCGAGTGTGTGTCAAACAACGGCATGGGGGACAAGAAATAAACAGAAGTGGAATATAAAAAAGAATAACAGAAGGAATGGGGCACTTATCCTCCAGGAGCACAGCGAGGAAACAACATCAACGTAATGGAAGTCAGCACTTCGCTTTTGTTTGCTTTGTTTTGAAATGCTTCTTTCGTTGTTGCTTTTTTAAATCAGGAGCTGAGAAAAAGAGAACACAGACTTTTCTGTTTCGATTGAGCTTCCATGGAGCTTGACTGCTGATGCTTCTTGTTAGTCCCTTGCTTGGCTCTTCGATCGGGGATAAAAGGGTGAGGCACTCGCAAGCCACTGTATCAGCACCTCTGATTGTTGTTGTTGTTTGCCAAGCAGTACCGCCATTTCTATAGCGTGAATTTCAAGTATATACATGTTCTACCACGCGGGCACGCACGTACACGACCTGCTCATTCGTCCAATTATGCAGCTTCAAGGAGAGGCTTTCTCCCGTAGAAAAGGTCATCTACTGACAGAAGTCTGGGACATGCGGCACACAAAGAGCGAAATGAGCTCCGTCACAGTTGAAAATTCGTTAAACATGATCTGCTGTCGCTCTTCAAACTCGCGTGCCACTATTTGTGTGGCCTGCAAGTAGAGCGGCGCAGCTTGCAACGCTGTGCTTCGAGAAGTGAACATGTTGGCAAGCCGGCCCTCATAATCTGGAGAAGGTGAGTGAGACACAATAGGCTCAGGCGGCGCCACAACCGTTGGTAGCGAATACGACATGGGAAAGCTTTCACCTGACGCAGTGGGCAATGCGGTACTGCTATCGCTTGACCACGAAGAAGTAGACAAGGCCTCCACAAGTGCCTCCACTACCTTCGACCCGTTGGCCGCAGCCGACCCACCACGATGACCATCAGCCTTGTCTGTTTTTGCACCTCCGTTCGCGTCCGTACGACAGCCAGAGTGAAATCGCGTAGGCCTCTCCTCGCCGTCGGAGGCCTCAAAACTTGGCGATAGCAGTGCGTATGACCCACCTGGTTGCACACGCGAAGAAGACCGTGTACGCGGCGATGCCGTCAAATCGGTGTATCGTTGTGGTGTGGAAGAGGGTGTGGTGAAAGAAAGAGACGTTTGGCCATCAGAGCCTCTACGACCCGGGTGCAAAATCGATTCAATCAAAGTTTGCTGCGCATTCAGTTCTTCCAGGACCTCACGCCAGTGGCTTTGTCTTAGTCGGCCTTGACTCATGTTGGACACACAAGCACGTGGACTAAGATTTATCCTCCTACCCTTCTAGTGGTACAAAAAAAAAAAAAGACATGGACCAAACTTCCTGGCAGAGACGTTGTAAGGCAGTTTAGTTCACCCTGGTGAACAAAGAAAGGAGGACAACAGCAGAAGAAGGAAAAGTGAGCAGGAGGAGTTTCTGCGTTGTTGTTGTTGTTGTTTGCGCAGAGTTTCCCCTTGCCACGCCTGGTCACTTTGTTTCGTAACGAGAAGGTTGCATACGTTTGAGGTAAAGAAGGAAAGGTAAAAAGAAAAGAAAAAAAATCACTGCCCGAAACACTTCAGAGCAGTGGCATTGTCGTTTGTAGAATTTGTGAGAGAGCAAGGCTTCTAACACGCTGCACGTGAGCACATTCTGCAGGAGAGAGAGAGAGCGACGCTGATGCCCTGAGCTAATGTGCGAACAGAAGACGAGAAATCAGGGAACGCACGTTGAGACGTTCTCGCCATGTGCGTGTGCGTGTGTGTCGCGTCCAAAAGACAAAAATGCTCTTTTGGGGGGGGCTGCTGAATTCGTTGTAATAGTTAGCAATTCAGCCTTGCGGTGATCATTGTTTTAAGTGCTATTATCAGAAGCTTTGCTCAACAGAAAAAGGAATGCGAATGTACGTCGCGTGAAGCATTACCATCACGGGACTCAAGCGGAGTCGGCAAGAGCTGTCGTCTCGTCTTCGTGAGCGCATCAGGAGCGGGGGGACGAGCGTGTCATACAGCTGTCACCACAAGAGAACGAACAATATAACGAGTGTCACAAAGAAGTTCCGTTGCGAAGCACGCCAGTAGGGACGTTACTGATTCTTCTTTGCCTCAGCTGCAGTTGATGTACTTGGATTTTTAGTCTCCAGCTTCTTCTCCGTCTCGTCGCTCTTCCCCTCCTCACCGTTCCCTCCTCCACTTTCGCCGTCGAAACGAGTCATATCAACCGGATAGATCCAGCGCTGATAGAGTAAAATGACAAAGACAACATCGTCCTGGAAACACGCAAGGCGGTGCAGCCATGGCATTTTGATAACGAAGGCAAACAAGTCGTCAATGACAGTGTTGAGGGACTTGTAGATGAACGTGCGCCACGGCAGCTGGCCAACACTCTTCATCTTGTAATTGATGAAAATCTGGGGCGTCATCTGGGCGAATCCGAAACTGTAGATGAACTGTACCTGGGTTGAGATGATGAAAGAGTACCAGTTGCGATGCTCCTTGTAGAAAGCGGAGTAAATAGCGTTGCCGACCAGGAGAGGTATCATGGCGTAAATCAAGTACCGCACAGCGACATCGTCGTGCTTCTGCGTTTTGGAGTCATACGAGTCGTTGAAGCCGATGACGAATCCCGCTATGACTAAGCCTTTTGGCTTACGCGCCGTCGTGCTCGACACTCGTTCCTGTAAGGCATCGCTCTGAGACTCCACCTTGGTGACCTTCATCGTCTTGGCCAACTTCCAGTACTCCATAAGCGCCCCCATTCCCGAAGGCACCAATACAGCCCACGACGTCTCGTTACTATCGAGGAGGTAGAGGAAAATGATCGTTTGGAAATAGCAGCTGATCACGATACTCCTCACAGAAAGCCCACGAAAGTCTTTCTTGCCTCTCCAAAACTTCACGTCGTTCGAGAAGGCTAAGAACTCGAAGATGGTGTGCAGCAGCGTGACGATAGCGGTCACAGCGAGGAGGTACGGGCTCTTCGTGCTCATCTCCCACAACATCCGTTTCGTCGCCTCGGCCTCTGAATGTTTCGAGAAGCCAATACTTGCCTGCGCTGACATCGACTTTTCAAATTGCGTGTACATTAGCGCCTTCCACAGTGGCAGTGGTACCAACTGCACGGAAAAGTTGAACGGCTGCGCGGCACTGCTTGCATTGAGCTCCACGTAATGTTCGCGCAGAACCCAGAAATTGTTTATGTAAAGCGCAGGGCCGTACCTGCCTTCCATCGTCGCAACAACTGGCGTGAACTCAAGGTATGCGTCGGGCAGAGGGCTGTCAAAGAACACAACAGGGCTCAAGGTGACCTCTGGCTGGAAATAGCTCTTGATGCCAGTGTCACTTTCCACTTCGCCACTCTCAGGCAACTCACGACTGCTTTTGTCTCCAAACAGATACTGCTTGCGGACCGTGGTGTCACGGAAGAAGCGAATCAGCGGTGACGTAGCCGAAAAGGAAAAGTTGCGGAGCGACCAGGTAACCTTCAGTGTTATTGAGCAGTTAGAGGCAAAGCAGGCGCTAAGATCCACCGGAAGAGTCATGTTGAGCTTGGCAGTTTCCAGAACGTCGTGGTTGAACAAAAGGTTGCTGAATTGAATCGGGGCAAAAAGCGGTGGTTCCGTTTCCACGGCAACGTTAAATCGCTCCCGATCTCGCGCTAACGGCCGCAAATGCCCTGCGGGAGGCGACTCTGGAGCTACACCTCGCCCGTCCTCCGTTGTGCGCGGAGCCGCATCGCCAGGTGACTTGGGGAATATTAAGTTTGAAACCAGCAGTGAAATCATGATGTAGAGCATCGCGTTGGACACGAATGACCACCTGCCACCACCGCCGGCGCCGCGGTTTGCGTTTTCCTCCCCACGCTGCGCGGATGCCTCGGCAGTCGTCATTGTGTTCAATGGGTTGTATCAAGTCCGCCTCTCCCCACAAAAAAAAAAACGTTGTTTATGCGAAGCCAGTTAATATTTATCGTATGTCATGTACCTCTTTCTCTTTTTTAAAATGAATGCGTCAAAAAATAAAAAGGCAACAACGCAGCAGTGAGAGGGTTCTCAAAGGTCTGTCTGTGTGTGGGGGGGAGGGGGGGAGAGTGAAAGAGTGGGTGTGTGATCATTACGGTGAGAAGAGAAAAAGGGGGAAAAACAATCAAAGAAAAAAGAAATGCTCTTATCCCATGTAAAAAGAATCCGCAGTGATGGCCTAAATTATGTGTCATTCTGGTGGAAAAAGACAAAAGCAGTGCGCAGTTTTGGCTGTTTTCTCTTACGGATTTTATTTTTTCTCTTCGGTACCAAATCACAACGTGCCACCACGAGCAGAAGAACAAAAAAGGGGGGAATAAGCCACCGTTACTCTCTTTTCTTACTTTTTTGTTCTACATAAAATTAGTAATTAGAGAAGCACCTCATCTGTTCCACAGTACACAGGCTAGCGAATGAATCCCAGTGTGGCCCCGGCATCCCACCAGTCCAGCGAGCAAAGCGTAAAGTTCACTACAGTGAGGAGGCCACCCGACATCGCGTTGATGAAATGCTTTGCTGGAAGTACTGCTAAAAAGCGACTATAAAGCTGTGGGCGCAACGAGTTCTCAACACCCTGTGTGCTGAGGACAACGTTGTAAGCAGAGGGCCCAAGCAACGCACAGATGGCAACCGTCCCACAACAAGCAAGCGCTACGACTAGCACCGCCTGCCAACCATGCAGCGCTTTTTTCGCTTCCCGTTTTCGCCATATTTGCGAGTTTGTGAGCGGGGCCAACTCGCCTAAAATTTTACCGTATTCAGCCCGCGCCATGTCCAGGCTCCACGGATTGTGCGGTCGCAGCGGCACCAACTGCTTTGGCCCTCGGTCCTGAGCGATGAGGCGGCTGATTGCCGGATCATGTACACGGCACAGGATATCTATTTTCGGTTGGGCCGCTTTCTCACCTGCGCCAGAAGCATATACGAGGCCAAATACACACACATGCTGCAGATCAGCGCTTGGGGCTATATCTAATACACTCGCACCATTCCTATGCCGTCCACTTCGTTTGCGTTCCAGCGCTGTGATGAGGGCCTTATATTTTAGCGACGCAATGTCCAGCCATGCCACCGCCTCGCTGTCGAGATCGGTCACAACATACTCCTCCTCTTTCGTCAGCGGAGACTCGAAGATCGCTGAGTTAGCTACACTTTCGGTGCTGTTAGCGTGCTCAGCGGCAGAGTCCTTTCTATCGTTTTTCACAGCAGTGTCAGGGGCGTCTGCCTTTTTGGCGCGAGAAGCGCTTGTCTTCTCCGATGAGATGGGTGCGTCCCACGGAAGCAGAAAAAACTGACAGAGGCACACGAAGTGAGCAATGTAAACCACTACACGATACGGGCTGGGAATTCTGCACGTAAAAACAAACAGATCATCTGCCACGAAACTCAGTTCGCTCAACGCGAAACGCATCCACGTAAACCTACCGCTTCCCATATCCAAATATGTTAGCGGGAGTGAATACTTGCGCATGAGAAAATTATCGTAAATGTTAGGCACGAACTTGTACAGAAACGACATGACGTACACACTGCCATATAGCATGCGAAATATCTCCTCAGTGGACACTGTGAAGTGCTCGGTGAGGAACATTGCCGTGCTTGCAACCCCAGCACAGCACAGCAGCGCTGCCGCATCGCGTAGAACATCAAAATAAGAGTTCTTCATCACCGCCTCTATCGAGCGCTGCTGTGCGGAGACATTTGCCATGGATACGCAGTAGTAAAAGAGCCCGATTACGGTGAGGATATTGAACCCGCTCACGTACAGAGTCTCGTAAACGGCGCAAAGAAGCAGCATCAACACGTTGCAGCCCAGCTGTAGAGCACCGTCACCCTTCACCTTTGTGGGAAACAAGCGGGAGAGAGACAAAAAAACGCACATAGCTGCCCTGGCCGATATTTGAAATCCACAGAATGAAAGGGTGGATCGAAAAGTCATCAAGCTCTCGTGATACCGGTTTGCAAGTGTATATTGATGATCGCCACGTGAGAGCAATGTTTCGTAGGCCTCCTTTATGCGCTCGGTTTGATCACGACAATACTGACCGCAATTGGGGTTGTGATCTGGGTGCCATCTTTTCATCATGTTACGGTAAGCTCTGGTAACTTCTCTCGATGTCGCAGAGGAGGGGACCTCCAGCACCTTGTAGTAAGCATCTGTTTCGACATCGAGCAAAGCGCGCCAGAGCGGCCAAATGGCCCACAACACAATAAGGAATGGTAGGAGCAGGCCCAATATTCTGAGAAAAAGTCGCTTGCGGCTCGTAAATCTATTTCCAAAGAGTCTCTTTCTCTCCAAATACTCCCTAAAGCAGCATTTCAGCCACTCATCATTCGCTTCTAAATTTTGCTTGTCATCATCACACGATAGGGACACTAGGCGAGTGCTAGAATCCTTTTTCGACTTAATGACAAAAACACGACCCATCCCTTTCATGCGTTGTGTAAAGCGTCTGAAGTCGCTGTTCTTCTCCATTACCTCCAATGGCAGATTGTGCGAGTCACCAATCGCGCCATCCGTGATTACTTTCAAGCTGACGGGTAGCATCTGGGTAGCAGCTGTAAAAAGGAATTAAAGGCTAAACCACAAGCACATTTGTTATAGCAGGAACAAGTTACGTGCAAAAAAAGAAGGCAGAAGAGATGGAAAATGGGGTAATAAGGGCATGAAAAAAGATATAACATAAGCTCCAAGACTGAAAAAAGTTGTGCTCTGTTGTTTCAATGCTGACATACTAAGTTCACATTCGCGTACAGGTTACTACCCGGGAAAAGCCCCTTTCAGAACAAACTCTACGTACTGGAAGAGAGAATGCAGATATGATGGTTGACAGCCGCCAGTTTTGCATTAAAAACCTGAGCAAAAGCTTCTCTTACGGTAATTTTTGGCCTTTGATTTTATCTGGCCATTGGAAAATGCAGACAAGAGAACAGCATCCCGAAGCAAACAAATGCTTTAAAAAAAGAGCAAAAACAACTGTAAACACGCACCAAAAACAAATAACAACAAAGAAAAGGGGAGCAGAAAAGAAACAGAAAGCTTTGTTTCTTCTTGTACCTCGTGTACAACTGTTGTCCTTTTTAACTTAAGGGAAGCGAGGGCGCTGTGCACTTTGAAAACCTGGTCGTGGACGAGGTAGTGAAGGTAACTCTGTAATCTTTTCCAGCTCTTCAGAAATACTAAAAATGTCGGCTCTGTCGGTGGGATTCTTGGTAAGCATCTTCGAGCGCACAAGCTCCATGAGAGGCTTGAATTCCTCTGGGCAGCAGTCTTCACCGTTTTTGTAAAGCTTGGGAACAGCCGCCATCACGTCCATAGGGTTGGCCTCGAAGGGCATTTCACGAAATACAAGAACATAAATGATTACTCCAAGTGCCCAAATGTCGGCTTTTGTGTCGATACGATTTTTCGACCACAAATCAACGGACTCGGGGGGACGATATAATAGTGTCATTTTTTGGCCAAGCTCCGCCTCAGTTACTGCAATCTCATCGGCAGACTTCGGAGCGTAAAACTGCCGCGTGGCGCTTCCGAAGTCGCACAATTTCAGTCTCCCGCTCTCCATAAACAAGAAGTTGTCAGGCTTGATATCCCAATGAGATACAGGTGGCGATTGAAAATGCAAGTGGCCAATGGCGTGAAGGATGTTGTCCACAATCTCATACACTTCACGGAGCGAGAACGACTGTGATGACTGCAAACGGTTGTTTATGTAATCCTGCAGCGACGGCCCATCGCAGAACTCCATCACAACCCACATCTCCGGCAACGGTGCACCCGGGCGGTAAAGCGTCTCGGAGTCCAAGTACGTGACGATGTAGTCATGAGGGCACACGTCATGGTAAATGGCCATTTCTTCAACAGTACTTTGCTGCTGACTCATTGCAGAAAAAACATAGCGCTTCAAGGCGACACGCTGGCCTGTTACGTTATTGTAGCCTTCGTAAACGAAAGCATACCCACCCTCGCCAACAAGCTTTACAACTGAGTAGTCGATCCCCTTAATGGCAACGCCGGAAGGGTGTGAGCTGGAGCTCAGCCCAATGCCATAAGAGCTGATGAACCCTTGAACGGGTTCAGGGCACAAAGATACATAATTTCCCATTTGGGGCTTCAACTTTTTGGGTTCCACTTAGGGGAAAAAAAGCAAGAGCTGATGAAATTTTGGAAATGGATAAATTTAAACGCGAGATCGTTTTTAAAAAAATCATGCAGCCCGTGTATTCAAATGGAGAAAGACAGTTCGTTTTTTTTGTAGTTTGTCATGCGGGAAAATATCTATCAGGAAGTTTGAAGTGTAATGACAAAACTCAGTTCCGGAAGAGGGGGAAAAAGCTCTCAACAATAAACAGTGTATTGATGTGTGGAAAAGAGAGTTACACACAATTTGAAATAGCAGCTAAAGATAAAATTGAGTTCACAGAGGCAGGAACCCATTTCAACGGCTATAACACATAGCTGCATTCCGATGGCGACCGGGGTTGTTAATGTGAGCACAAATGTGGAGAAGTAGGGAAGGAAATTGGTAAGAATTCTTTTTAAAAAGACAAAATAAAAGCCAACCTATGCAATGAAGACCATAAATATTGAAACCTTCTATGGACAATTATCTGTTGCAATCCTTTATAATGTAATAAGAAAGATCTTCGAGTGAAAATCACTGAAATCCAAATCAGTCCAAAGTCGACGATCTCGATGCCTTTTCTGTGTTTTGCGCTTTTTTGTGGCAATGCATTGCCAGGTGCTTTTTTTACTCAGGAGGGAAAATTCCACGAAGGAAGGGTATTAGTAAACACTTGAAGAAAATGCTTAACCACTCGCAGGCACAAAAGATGAAAAGGCGAGCGCAAAAAAAAAAAAAAATGGATCCCTTCTTGTTCTGCTGTCCGCTTGTTTGCTCGCGTGTTCGAATACAAGCATTCTCATTGGAACCTGGAGAGGTATTCGGTTATTGCTTCATGTCGCCACAGCTTTGGCGGCTTATCGACCCGTGTTCCAGCCAAAGTGAGTGTCTCCAAGCTGCGACAATGAATTAAGTCCTTAATACCATGACCACTCACTTCAGTGCCGATTAACGACAGCCATCGCAGCGAAGGTAAGCGACCCAACGACGCAACGTCCGTGATATGAATGCAGTCGTCCAAGATAAGCTCAGTCAGTGAAGTGCAGTAGCACAAATCCTGTATGCCTGTACTAGACACTCTGGTGCTCCAGAGATGTAGCTCCTTGAGAACGGTGAGGCGGCCCAGGTGATTGACGTTGGAGATGTATCTGCAGCCTCCCAAGTTTAATTTTTCGAGGTTTTCGCACCCCGCTAGCCCCAATATACCATCATCAGTGACACTTGTTTCATGCGCAAAAATCTCACGTATTTCTTTCAGCTGCCCCAACATGTTGATGTCGGTTACCTCGTGACAACCTCCAATGTTGATGAGATGGAGATGCCTGCAAGTTTCAATCCCAGCCATCCAGCTGCTGGAAACCTGCGTGCGGCCTAGCAAAAGAACTCGTAGTTCCGGGAAAGCTGTTGCATCAAAACTGTCAATTTTGCGGCAGTCTATCAAGCTCAACGTTTTTAGTGTTCGAGCGCACTTCAGTTGCCTTAAATTTGAAGCTGTGATATTCGTGTTGTCCAGGATCAAACAGTTACACGAGCTGCTTTTAAAGTAGGCAAATGAATTGTTTGTAAAGGTGGTGGTATCGCATATTTCAACTCTCTCTGCTGAGTTGTTGAGTGCCGCGCTCCATAGCTGTATAGGGCCGTCAAATCTGGAGAGGGTAAGACTACGGAGCTGATTGAAGCTCGGGAGCTCATCGCTGTCACCTAAATAGAAGTTGTCGAGGCGGAGATCCACCAAATCGTGGTGGATAATGCGCAGAGTATGGAGGATCTTTTTCTGAGCCTCCCCCTCGACTTCGTCCTGATGCTTCAGCTCAACTCGGGAAATTTTGTTGTGTGCCCAAGTGTGCTTCAGCACAGTAACCAATTTGCATGCAGTCATTGAGGCACCATTGCTGTTGACAGACGCATCGCCCTCATAATTCCACCAGCCTACAGGTGGAATAGAGCATTCAGCAGTGACGTTGATCACTACACCTTGGGGACCGATAAAAAATCTTATTCCGCCAAATTGCAAGCCGGAACTGGTGAGTATTTCGTGTCGTGCAGCTGGAGACAAGGCTCCCATCATCTGCGTTCTGCACGCCGACGCCTGATTTGAACTTTCAAAAAACGCATTTATCTCCCTAAGAGACATCTACAATCAAACATTTCTTTTCTACAGTGGGGTCTGCTGCTTCTGTTGCAAAACAAAAATATTCGGTTTGGTATGTTGCAGAAAGACGTACAAATATGTTGTCATTCAAGTGCCAAAAAAAGACGACCTCAGAGGGTCCTTATGTACGGAAGGAACAATGGTCAAAAAAAAAGGTGGTGTTTGGATACATTTCAATCGAAAGTAGAACGATGATCTCGTGCATGAACACGTTATGGCAAGCCACACTTCATTTTCAGCGCGGTAAATATTACCAGCAAATTTAAAGAACAGAAATCAAAGACCCACAGACGTGTCACGATTGGAGCATTTGACACTTCAACCTCCCTGTATCAAACCAATGTTGCTTCTGTTGCTTTGTGAGCATTAGGGATGTTAGCCTTTCTTGAGCTCAGAGCTGAGCCAAAGAGCTACACAAAAAGCGTTGCTTTATTTTTTATATGTGATTGCCAGCCCCGTTAAAAAAATACTGAGCTGTGCACCGCTGAAAGCTGCTGCCGCCTCATAAGCCTTTCGAGAGCGTTCCAGTGACGGCGAGGTCGATGCTTTCTACAAGCCCCCAATGCAACGCTCTGAAACAGCGTTAACGCCCTCCTCTCCCACAGCATCCGCTCACTAATAGTTTCGCCTCTGCCTGTCATCCATACCGACGATGAGCCTCCCCCTCCCACTCTACCCTTCAGTGTCTCTTCACTCTCTGTGTGGCATCAGCTCCGGTCGTTAGAGTCTTGCTAACGACACCAAGGCTTCGCGTTGTCATCCACTCGAAGAAACAAAGACATATTCTCATGCTTTCCCCCGCTTCTCTTCTGGCACCGAGCATTGAAGATACGTCGCGCAGCGTCCTCTTTGAAGAGCTCCACTTTTCTCCCGCACTGCTACCTCGTCAAGTGCGTTAAAAACACACACCTTAGCAAATAAGAGAGATGGAGAAGAAAGTGCGTCTGCTTTCTTATCCTTGACGCGATTTTTTTCTAGCTGATATCTGTTCAGATAGCATTACAAGCTCTTCACTACTTGCTCCCCAGTAACCGCTTTTCATACTCTCACGTCCTCAAAGGCCAAAAAAAAAGGTGAGAGTGGTGACGAGCTCTTATTTTTACTCCAATCGAAATGATATCCCATAAACAAACTTGAGATAGTTCAAGTTGTGCGTTATCCTAGATACCTGTAAAAAGAGCTCACCAGTACCGATCACCTTCCTGCTTTCTAGCTAATATTTTTCTTACTAGTGTACGTCTTGCTCCATTGAGCGTTCTTTTTTCGCAACTCGTGTCAGCTTTTATACAAGCAGATGGTCTCCCCTGCACAAAGCTCCTTGATGTCATTGAAGTAATGACTTTTGTCTGAAGTAAAATCGTGAAGTTGCACCTCTGGTACTATTTTATATGATGACACACATCAGCAGACATTCTCATCGATCGGTGCTGCCTCGGCACACAGTAATTGCGCCTATGCAACATCTGCCTATGAATCTGGCAATTCAAAAATATGTGCACGCAGGTATCTCTTCCTCTTTCCTCTCGCGTCGTCCACTTTTTCATGATCTTCTTCTCACCCTACATATGTACTTAACCTCAAACTATTTTCTCCCATCATTGAGTGACAGTCCTTCTACTCTTTTTTAAGTATCGTAAACCTTCTCTTAAAAGCCTCAGCACTTCTCTACTTCTCAGAAAAAATGGCTTGCTTCCTCTCTTTGATTGGCATCGTGGCACTCGGTGCCGTCCTCTTCAAGGCCATCAGCTTTGTGAAAGTCAACTACATGACTTCCTTGAACATGAAGAAGAAGTACAGCAAGGCTGGTGACTGGGCCGTTGTCACAGGCGCAAGCGAGGGCATCGGTCACGCTATGGCCATAGACCTTGGCCGCCGCGGCTTCAACGTCTGCGTCATCGCGCGCACACAGTCAAAGCTTGACAACGTCGTCGAGGAGCTGAAGCAGGTTGGCGTGGAGGGTAAGGCCATCTCGTTTGACTTTGCCTCAGCCACTTCTCAGAACTACAACGAGCTATTTTCTCAGCTGGACAAGATCCAGATTGCGGTGCTGATCAATAATGTCGGTGTGAACTACAGTTATACGAACTACTTTGATGATGTGGATCTCGAGACAGATCTCCGCTTGCTGAAGGTAAACTGTGAGGCGAGCGTGCGCATGACCAAGTACGTTCTTCCCAAGATGAAGGCGAAGCACTGTGGAGCCATTGTGATGCTGGGTTCCGCCTCCGCCGTTGTTCCCACCCCTATGCTCTGCACGTACGCTGGCACCAAAGCCTTCAACCTCTCTTTCGGCAGCAGTCTCTACTACGAGCTCAAGGAGTTCGGCATTGACGTTCTCGCAGTGTCTCCCAACATGGTTGTGAGCAAGATGACTCAAGGCCTCAGCTCTCGTAAGCCGCGTGAGACCTTCCTCACGGTGAATGCTGCCAACATGGCCCACCAGACTCTCAACAAGCTTGGATCCGTTCCTCAGACAGCCGGTCACGTCAACCATGCATTCCTGGAGGCTGTCATGACTTCCCTCCCTGTCAACTACGTGTCTAACAAAATCCTTGCTCTTCACAAGAGCATCAAAGGCAAGGTGGAGCGCAGAGTGGAGCGCAAGAACGAGTAGGCTTGCCCTTCAACTAGAAGGTAAAGGAGGTTACACTTATTGTAGCTTGGTTAAATACATTTTTTCTCAGTGCAAAAATATTTTCTTTGCCTCAGTGTTCCTTGTCATCTTTTTTTTGTTTAAGTATATTTGCTGTGTTGTATCGACAGCGTCTCAAATGAACCCAACTGACTGCACAGAATGAGAGGCGCCAAAGACAGCAGCAGTCAGACATTGCGGTCGTGGAGTCCATTAACGAATGGGCTTTCTTCACTACAACAAAAACCTTAATTGATGAATTCTCATTATGGAAGGGTTTTCGCGAATGACGAAAGTAAAAACAAACGTGAGGCCCCTAAAAAGAGTGTCTCACGTACAGTTCAATGGGCAAGTGTCCACGAAGACACATGTGAAAGTTTATTTTCTCTATGTAAAAAAAAGGAGTGGAAACGGGAGATAAGGGTTCTTCTTCTTGTAACTTTCTTTTGTCATACATTTACTGAAGTACTTCACTTTGATAGAAAGAAAATATACGGTAGTAGCTCTCAGAAACCGATGCCATGCTGAGTGTTGGTCAGATCAGTGATGCACCATAACTAAAACTTTTCCTGTTATGGTGCTACATATGAGACGATGGTGCCACTTGTTGTTGTTGCGACATGATGCCACTGGCCGTGATAGACACATTCACGCAATCACTGTTCATGTTGAGCAAGCTGCTCCCATCGCTGACCCAACTAGAAAAGGTTTCCACATTATCTCCCAAACCTTCTCCTGGGTAAAAATGCCAATTAGCCTTTTTCTTTTACTCTTGGTACTTTGCTGCAGCAGTTAAAACTCGCATCATGCTTTCCTTTTTCAGATCATGTCTTTTACTCTCCGTCATCCTCCACATGCTGCCCCTTTGTTGTCTTTGCTGTGTAGCTTTTCTGCTCCCATTCAACTTGTCAATTGTACACGCTCTCTTCGATTATATTCAGCTTTATTCACGTGAACAATATAACCGAGCTCTTTCATCCTCCTCAGTACACAAGTTATTATTATTTTCTTTTCAGAGATGCGTGGCTAAGATGTGCACTAGCAAAATGCTAATCCCCTGACCGTGATGAAGCGGTTTGTACATCGCATCCAACTTAGTCTATAGCGCTGCTAACATCATCGAACTGACACAGACGCAACGAAAGGACAGATGTGGAGCGATGTGCCAGTTTCCATGAGATGGGATTCTTTCTCCTATGAGTCAGCTGCATTGGCCGGTCTCAGCTCAGTCGCCTGGGTATAGCGACAGACCATCCTGAGACTCGATTGCTCTCCGAGCTCCTTCCCAGAGATACGGCCCACAATCTTTTGTCACTTTGCAACTTCAGTGGCCACGTGCTACATTGGGTTCAATACACACATAAACGGTCAGATAGTATACAGCCCATTGAAAATGTGCTTGGCGGCTTGATAAGTGCGTGCTCCTTGTCAGCGCCTTGACATATGATACACGATGACGAGAAGTCATACCATTGCTTCTGCTGTCGCAACCAATGCTGTGAATCCTTGGTACACCGGTGTCTGATTCCACTCTACCAGATGCTGTGGTACCCTCCATCAAAGAGCTAACTCTGATGAATGCACCTCACCTTACGCTTGGTACAGAGCAGTCTCAAATGATGCACCGTCGTGCGCTACCTATGGCATTTTTCTCTGCCGTTGATATTAGCCTCCCTTTCAGTCTTCCTTCACTGACAATGCTTTTCATCTCAACTGATGAAGAGGCAATCTAGGTGCGCAGCATTACATCTTTTTTTTTAGAGGCAATTGAAATCAGCTACATGAAGTTGAAGGGGATTTCGGGCTTCGACTTCTGCGCATGGCTCACCAGTTTATGCTTTACCCTCTGTCTCAGGCTGAATGATCCGTTCCCCTTGCAGGTTCTCCCTACCTGGGTTCTATCGACGTATATGGAAGTGGTTTGGAAGAACTCCGCGGTTCTGCAGCCGGGCCTGCCCTTGAAACAACTGATGTTCAGTGCTGCAGGTAACTGGTGAATTTGCCGCGTCTCAGAAATGCCCCATGTCAGCGCACCAGTTACGCACCATATAGTAGTATTGGTGATACTACCGGAGTGCGACAAAGTCCACCGCTTTCTTACGTTGACCTGCCACATTTTGTGCATCTGACTGCGTTGACTCCATTAGCGGGTGCACCCCGGCTACGATTTCTCTTGCCCAACAACACCCCGGTGAGTGATATCGGCGACCTAAGTGGTTGTGCATCTGGCACATATACAGGTGTGGTACTGTACGTGCCTTACATCTCTCTCATAGCTTTCTGGAGCTTCTCGTCTGGAGGAGACTCACGCGGAACAAAGTGGCACTCGCAACGTAAGTGATCTCCCCTTCTCCGCTTGCTGGGGCACCGTTGCTGGGAATTGTTAGCGGTCGTAGAACTAGTGTGTGTTATGTCAGCGACATTCAATCCTGCCCACTTCTTGAGCAGCTGGATGTCGGGTGTGCTAAACGAAGATTCCTCGCGTCACTGGTTGGAATGCGTACATTACGAAGCCTGTACACAATCTGCAGCACGATTGAAGACATCGTCAGCCTCGGTACATTTCTACTTTTTACCAGAGTACTTGGGTACTGTTCATAAGCTGCTCGTTCTTATCGCACTCGCTGGTGCATCCCTGATGCGCGCGATAAACGGGAGCCATTGTGGTGTCTGCCATAACGCCTGTTGAGGCAATTGCCCGATGCTGGATTTACGTCAAGCTAGAGCACTATGTGCAACTATGGGACCTCTCTCCGCAGGAAAACCTCCGATGTTGAAGCGCATAAAAGCGAGTCACATCGCCGTACGCGACGTACCGCCGCTGCTCACCTGCCCTCGCTTTGATCTTGTGGAGCTAAAGCACTGCAACCGGTTTAAATCTCGCTCAGAGCTCACAGGTACCTCAAAGCTTCGATACATTAAAGTGAGCTTCAGCAATGTTTGTGACATCTCTAATTTGGCGCAGTGCGTCAAGCTCAATCATTGTGAATAGCTAACAACACTTTCACCGCTAGCTGGACTGCAGCAGCTGAAGCGAATCAGAGAAAATCACACAGGTGTGTGCAACCTCGGCGGGCTTCAGAACTGCCCGCAGCTGGAAATCATCAACATCAGACACTGCTCCGCTTTAACCGAAATGTCACCGCTCTCATGTACCAAGAAGCACCGAGGCATTCTCTCCAGTCACAGCGGTGTGCGAGACATCACCGATTTGGGTGAGCGCCTCGATCCCCAGTGCGTCGGCTTCGACTCGTGCAAAGGCATGTTTAGTCTAGTGCAGCCTGCAGGTGCCCCTCTTGGAACCTATCAACGCAGCCCGCTCGAGTGTCCACGATGTTGCCAGACTCAATAGGTGTCCGAGACTGACATCGGTTGACTTCGAGCAATGCAAGCAGCTGAACTCCCTTGTATCTCTGGTTAGCGCGCCAGTCCTGGCAACTCTCAACGCAGCTAACGATGGAGTACGACGCACCGAGGACCTGGGATCTTGCTGGCAGTTGGAGGTTGTCTTTCTCGAGAGCTGCAACGATCTTTTCAGCCTCGCACCGCTTGTTGATATCGTACACATAAAAGCGATACGAATGAGCAGGGACAGTTGTAGCGACGCAGAATGTCCCCCAAAAGAGTCGCTGAGAAACAGTAGCAGTTGGAAGCTTGAAGAAGGAAACGAAGACGAGTTTCATTTCGACTCGAGAAATGGCGAATGGCGGGATTGAGCAACGAAGAAAGAAGCTGGCGCGTGCAAAGATATGCCAAGGCCTTTTCTGATTAATGAGACGCCAACCGGCACATGTTTCCACGCATGTTATTTGTTTTAGGTTTACGTCTTTTTTTTTTGTCTTTGAGGCCGCACTCATTGCCGTTCACTCTATTGCCACGCATACCTGCAGCCCGTTGCCCTCGGGACTAGATGGTGAGGCACCCTTCGACTTCCTTCTTCCGGGGTTGAAAAGGTGAAGAACAAGACTGCGCTCGAAAATTTGGTGCTGTGAATTGTCTTTTTCGTGGTCTTCTTGAGACATGAACCTCACACTCAAAACAGTTCAGCGTACCACAACCGCGTACTATGCATCCGGAATACACTAGTCTTTGTAATCAGAAGTTCTAGAGCTATGTCTGCACGCTTCCAGTAGTCCGTCTTTGAGGGAGGAAATGTTTGGTGATGGGGCGCTTAAAGCTGACGTGGACCACGCAGAGCGGTGTTCTTTGCAGAATCTTTCACGAATTCAGTTTCAGCGCTCTGATTGTCATCTCTGCAATCGGATTTCACTCTTCTATCCACCCCCACACCTTTGCGCTTATCTTTCCTCTGCTGTGATGAACACCACTAAACAGCACAACACAATCCGCTGTGAAGTGCAAGCTGGGGAATGGCGGCAACTTGGGAAACAGCGACACCGGTAATCCAAGCATTTGGAGCAGCTCCGGCTTCACAGTACGGTCCAAAAGGTTGACGAATCACACTCTACATATCTGCTAACCACCTCTGTAGGTGAAGAAAAATCCCAAGCGCAAATCTCTTGGTAAAGCTGCCCACATGAAGGCACAGCCTTCCGTCTCAATGTCGATTAACTCTTGTCAATTATGCTTGTGTGATTTGACGCTCCTGCGTCGCGCGCTCTTCCCAAGGCACGCACCGTGCAAGATTAACTCTTACAGTACCTCGAAGGGCCCGAAAAGGAAATGTGCCCTCCGTTCTTTAACTATTGATACCGGCTAATTGAAATTATAGAGGCTGTACCAACAGAGATTACTCTTGATGTGTAAGGTTTGACTCCTTTGTCAGACAACAAAAATATCCAAGCGGCGACAAGGAACGCGGCGGCGGACGCGGTCAACACGGTCGTGGATGCTGTGCAGTGTGAGTCGAGTACACGAGTAGATGGCAACGACGCAGAGTGTTGCATCAGCGATCCAGGGGCCTGACGATAGCACCGAGCAACACCGCGCCAGGTAAGCGGTGAGTTAGGTGGTGGCTACGCCGCACGGACAACGGCGAATAGCGCCTGTAAGCCAAAACTCGGAATGCCCGTGAGTTCGAAGATGCTCTCAGCACAAAGTCGGACGCAAAGGTCACCTAAATTCACACCGGAAATCCAGCGCCTGCTGGATGTCTTCGAGGCCCGCATTACAGCAGCAGACGGCGATGTCGCGGGAACAATAGCTCCGCCCCTTCGATGCTCAAGATGCGAACCCCCAGTTCTTGCATACGCCTGTTCAGTCGCATGGACAGGACCGGGAGGCGAAAGAGAAACGCAAGTTCCTTTGCAGTAATTATCAACGATTTCGACGTCAGCCGCTCGCGATACATCCACCGCTCCAAAGCGATCCCTGGCCTTCGCCACTACCGGCATAGCAACGGCTTCCACCAGCCCGATCAGAAGGCGCAGACGAGGCCGCAGTGCACCTATTACACCAGGAGACCCACCAGCGGTGACAACTAGCTATCCATTGGTTATGCCAGCGACACAGACACAACCCAAGTGCACCAGCGAGACCCCGGCAGCAGACGTCGCTTCCGTGGCTGATTCAAGCTCCGGGTCAAACACTTTTCCCGAGCCCAGCTTACCTCACTCACTCAAACAGCCGAAGAAGAAACCTCTCCATTGACGATCCATCCACTTGGCGCTCGCTTTGAACCGTGTGCAGCGACGTCATGTTCTTTATCACAGCTCCACTGCAGAAGTCCACTCCTCCACCCCCGTCACCAAGAGTTGCAAGCTATAAGGCATTCGTCTGTTTTCTTTGGCGCACCCGATGCGTGGCGTGGTCGGGTCCCCGCTGCCATCTTACTGGCGCTTCATGAATCGAATGGCAAGCCTCGTGGGCTTTGCAGTGCAGCAAGCAAATATCAGCTAGTGAGGAATGGCGATCGACGTGGTGTCGTCTATGTCTACCTGCACTCTGTAGCGGTGGAAGTGGCGAGAGGACAAGTATTGGATGGCGTACACGTCTGCTTCGCACAAATGCTGGAAGCTGCCTGGCGGAGAGAGACGCACATCCAAGCACCAAAACCGCATTTCACGGCGGGAACAGGACCGCACGCAAAGGATGGTACTACTAACTGATGCCCTTCATACAGACGATCGCCGGAGCGTCCTCTCGGACGCCATCGAGCTTGAAGCAAAGAAGTCGGGTCCGGAACAAACCTTCATAGAGGCCGTTCGCCCTGTGCGGACGCGGACCCAAACGGCAAGGCGCAACGTAGATGGCCGCTACGGACATAAGCAACCGTGTTTTTGTCTAGCATGCGGGTCATGAGCAGCAACGCCCTTTCTCCTTTCTTTCGCAAGTCGTGCTGGGTGCATCCATCAAGGGGCGAAGTGGGGAGAAGCTGCCTGTTTTGAAAGGGCCTCCGGCCTCACCGCTACCGCTGATCGTATTAGCAACGAATCGACCACTTCAAATGAAAATAAAAAAATAATGTGGTATATTAAACCTACGTAAAAACGGCGCTGCTCGCTACACGGCTAGCTCACGGATAAGGACACAATTCGTGGATGCTCGTGCAGCGAGCAACGTACCAAGTCCTTCTCTCACTTTGCACGTGAAGGGCGCTCTCGCCTTTACGCTGTCCAAGAAATTTTACTGGTAGTTGCTTCGCTGCATTCCCTCCCCAAAAAATAAGAACGCATTCCGAGCTGTCGCAACGCAGTGCAAGTTGACTGACGAAAAAAAAGCGAGCTGCACGTTTTCTCCTGGCACCCAGTTCTACCTGAGGCAGGCTCGCAATGGGGCGTACCGCTACGCAACTTCGTGCAACGGTGCCAGAACGCTTTGGGTAGCTGCGATGTTGATGGCCAGTAGCCACTGGCGCGAGGGCGACCTCTTTTTCGATCCAAGCGCTATGTGCTGCGAATGCGACTTCCATGTCTGGCAGCTTTCACGTGTGTTTTATTCAACGGGAGTATAGGTTTTTTGGTGGAGCTGCAGCTACTTGCAATGTGGTGTCGGGCGGAGCACAGAGGCTGAGCATAAAAACGTACTCTGTCGAAAGGAGTCGTGAGATGCAGTGCAGCCTGGTACATCGTTGGAACACCAGACTGAAGTCCAAGCACTAGGAGGCTATGTCTTTTTGATGTTACTGTGTGGCAATTGTTCTGGCAGCGCTGGATTCATGGGGTCATTCTGTTGTTGGCTTCAGCACAACAAATAAGCAGTATATCACCTCTGGGGCAATGCGACTACCCCATCACGTTCAGCAATGCAAGAGCTGCGTCACTACTTATTTGTAGACGGCTAAGGCAACCCCCCGCAGAGTGACGGAAAATGCAAGACCGCCCACAGCAATCACAATAGGATGTACCTTCCCAATCAAGAGAATGCCGCGTTTTGCAGACAAGGAATGTGCGACCTGCGTTCTCGCTTCAACGAAGTAATGGGGATTGAATTGGATGGTCAGGCGCATCCGCCCCACTCGATAACCATTCCTGCCGACAGCACCGCCACAACTCCATCTGGCAGGCGGGCGCCGTTTCCCTTGCGGCCGGCGCCTTTGGCGGGGCAGGTGGTTCCGCGGTGGCCGCCAGCGGGGTCCCCCCCGCTCTACCCGGGGGCTGGGCCCCCGCAGGGAGTGGGGGGGG